>CAVNYN010202224.1:0-38061 GCA_963692815.1 Nyctanthes arbor-tristis
GAGGTATCTAATCATCATGGATGATGTGTGGGATACCATACTTTGGGATGATCTGAAAAAAATATTCCAAATGACCGAAATGCAAGTCGAGTCTTGCTAACTACTAGACTTGAGAAGGTGGCTACTTATGCCAACTCCTGCCCTCCTCACCACATGAATTTTTTGAATGAAGATGCAAGTTGGAAATTATTATGCAATAAGGTGTTTGGAACAGATTGTTGCTCGTATCAAGAACTAGAAGAAATTGGGAAGAAGATATCCCAAAATTGTCGAGGGCTTCCCCTAGCAATTGTTGTGATTGGTGGCCTCCTATCAAAGGCTCCGAAAACACAAGGTTATTGGTCAAGTATTGTAGAAAACACACGTTCAGTACTAGTTACTGAAGATGAGCACTGCTCAAAAATACTATCTTCCAGTTATACTCATTTGCCGGGTCACTTGAAAAAATGCTTTCTCTACATGCGAATTTCCCTGAAGATTATGAAATTTGTGTCACGAATCTTTTGAAGCTATGGGTTGCAGAGGGATTCGTAGAACAAGTGAAATCTAAAAGCTTGGAAGACGTAGCGTATGGTACTTGTTGGAGCTTATTGATAGAAGTCTTATTTTAGATTGTACACTGAGTTCCGACAGCCACAAGATCAAAACATGCAAGATCCGTGATATTGTAAGAGACTTTTGCACTGAAAAAGCTAAGAATGAGTTGTTTTACTATATCACTGATGTGAATTTACATGATATTCCATTGGGTAATAGCTTGTACCGACTAAGTTTTTGGAAGGCAAAAAAACGTATTTTTCCACTTGACATAAAGAAGCTATCATCTTTAAGAGTGAGGTCATATTTTTGGTTTGGTTTTTCTGAGGATAAAACTGAAGAACTAGAATTTCTGAATCTTTCGATGCTTATAGTATGGGAAGGATGTGCATTTAATCCCACTAAAACAAACTATTTGAACTTAAGGCACCTCCATCATATAGATATTGATCCAGATAGTACTTCATTGTCAGTTGATCTTTTCCCAAATTTGGAGAGCTTAAATCTTCCTTATTACTTTGGACCTCCATATGTAATTTGGGACATGTTGCGACTAAGACATGTCAAGTTCAAAGACGTTTCAGTAACTCTATCAGATCCTGTGGAGGGAGAAAAATCCTTTCATGTTCTAGAAAATCTACAAACATTGAAAGGAATAAAAGATTTCAAGTTTAGGTTGGGAGTCCTAACAAGAATTCCAAATTTGAAGAAATTGGGAATTGAATATAAACATCCTAAAGAATCAGAATGGCAAGATTACTGTCTCAACAATGTTATCCATCTGCAGAAACTTGAATCATTAACATGGAAAATAAGTACTAGATATCCATCTCCTTTCTTGCGTAACATCACTATCCCATCTTTGCTCAAGAAGTTTAGCATTGAAGGTGGTAATCATCCTTGGGAAGACATGGTGTTTATCGGCAGGATGCCCAATCTCGAAGTTCTGAAATAAAGACGTGACTCCTTTTGGGGTACAGAGTGGAAAACAACTGAAGGGCAATTTCAAAAGCTGAAATATTTGCAGCTTTCTTATCTTGAGCTCCAGAGCAGATAGTGTCCACTTCCTGACTCTCGAATGCCTAGTAATTCGTGGCTGCAATAGCCTAAAAGAGATTCCCAGTGGCATTGGAGATATCCCAACACTTCAATTGATCGAAGTGTCCTATTTTGGCGATCAACTTGTAGCTTCAGTGGAGAAAATAAAAGAGGAACAGCTGGAATTGGGAAATGATGGCCTTCAACTTCGCCTCAAATCTAGTTTCTTTGATGATTAGGTAATTAACAAAATTTCTTTCTTTATTACTTCAGTCATGCAATTTTAACTATTCTATATTTCTTCAAATTATGATCATGAATTTGGTTAGTGGATTTTTTTTAGAACAAAAAGAAGATCAGAGTCAATTGGGATACTTGGTACCATTTATTGATCAATCCATCTTATCTTACAATGTTTGGTTTTCTTAACATTGCCTTCATTCGATTGCAGTACGAGTGATCGGTGGAAAACAAGTTTCAGAAAATGGATTACGGAAATGAATGTTGATCTCCGCAGCAGCATGACAGCAACGACAGGTACGTTCTCTGTGTTTGGATGAGGATCATAATTCGCATGTGTTTATTTTGTCTTAGTTTTTGTTTTGAAATATGATTTGTCTTCCTGGAGGGCAACATGATGTGGTACTCTGCTTTCCACAGTGTCATTCATTTCAATGTCTTAGGACTTGTTTGTTTTTGTTTATTTTTGTAATTTATAAATTTACCTACCATGATTTGACTGTTGAATTGACAACTACTCAACAATCACCACACATTTTAAATTTCAATTAAATCTTCACCACCCATTTTCACTTATTATAAATTCACTTTGTAAATTACAAAAATAAACAAAACCAAACAAGCTCTTAAATTTGATGGTGTCATGCATTGTTTGCAAAATGAGTCAAGTACAATCTTTGTTAGTTACATAATCATTCAAGCGATTGTGTTAGATAAAATGATACATGTTCCTTTGTTTACTTGAATCTTTTTGATTGTCACCATATCAATGTTCGGGAAAAAAAAATCATCTGCTTAGATTCGTGCTGATTGACTATAAAAGGATGCAATGAAACTAATAGGAAGTTTCAAACCATGCTTTATCTAGAAAGTTAATGAAAAGAATCGGTAATGTTCAAGCACTTCTTTGAGGTTTCGTTACAAAACCTCTTACCCCATGTGACATGTATTGATGCGCACTATATAGATTTAAAATACACGTAGCATGCATCAATACACGCCACATAGAGTAAGAGGTTTTGTAACAAAACCTCCGGAAGGTGCTTGAATATTTTCATGAAAAGAATATATGAAAAAAGTTAACAAACTTGCTACTACAACATAGTTGATGCTAAATTCATGGCATTGATTAATTGCTTTGTTTGCGGTCAGTTGGCATATAGAGAGAAAGAAGGAGATAAGTTAAAAAGAAAAGTGAATACAATAATCTTTCTTTCATTCCTTTAGTAATAACTAGTTTTTCAACCGTGCGTTGCACGAGAGATTGTCCAATCAAATGATAATTAAATTGTAAATAGTAATATTATTTAAGAGAGATAGTTCTGATCGTTGCCGCGAAATGTATCAATAACGTATCATAAAACACATTATTATTATTTTTTTTAATGGAACATAGAACACATTATTATTATAATGCATTGACCGGTTTAATTATATTATGTTACACTTTAGATATATAAATTATATATTACACCACACCTATTAAATGATAGACTTTATATAGTGCGCACTCATGCGTTGCATGGGAAGACATTATAAAAAACAGATAAGTATGAGTTCAAATTTACTTAGCAGCAAAAAACCAATCCACTGAATATTTAGATGTATCTTTAAAATGAATGATTTGGTCGTTGTCCAATGCAATAGTCTTGCACACGTGCTTTGCACGGGATTACCAGATGGACAAAAAATCTAAGGAAATTCAAACACCAAAAAAAAAAAAAAAAAGAAAAGAATACCCATTACATGTACAGTGTCTAGTAAAGAAATTATTGAAACACAGAACAATATAATAAATTCCATAAACCAAGCAACAAAAACTATGGTTGGGTGAAACACCTTTATATAGACATATATGGATGCAAAAAAATACAAAGAATATAGTAAGATATAATAAACAGGAATTTTACTAAGTATAAAATCATACATGTGCTCCCCATATTATTAATAACAATACTTATTTATCTATTGTAAAGTCAAAACTTCCACAATCCAAGTGCAATCCTAGTGGGAAAATAATATGGAAATTTATCTGTTGTTAAAAATTGTAGTACCTTGGGATGTATAACAGAAAAATAAAACGATGATTTTCTCGCTAACTACTTTAAACATCTTATAGCGGTCTTCCTTCACTTGATAGAAGTCAGGACGTAGCTCGTTGGTAGCATCAAATCTGGAGATACTACTGCGATGACAATCCGTTTGTCTTAAACTGATTCCATCACTAGCAACGCAGAAAACATCTCAAATCAACACATTAAATTAAGCTATTTTGGAGCACCTAGGTGGCAAAGGAAGAAAAACTAAATTATTCTTTTATTTAGTTCCTTTCCCATTTCGAAGTAGTCTACTCCTCACCCACCTTGTTCAGCAATCACCAGCAAAGAAAATAACCAGCAATCACTATATATATACACACACACACTAGTTATAATACATGCGATGCACGTATTATGTTTTAATTTTAGTTAAAATCTGCGTGGATTGTATTATAAGGTATAGTTAGTTGATTTAATTTAATACAAACCAAATGACGCATTAAAATGAATGCTACAAATTATTGCCAAAATAAGATATTTTAATACAGAAGCAGTAAACAATAAGCCGTGAGAGAGTCCATTTTACCTTGAAACTATAATTAGGGAGATAATGAAGTATCTAAAAGATTTCCTTCATGAAGATCCCATTAGAATAAAACTATGTCCAACAAAAGTTATCTTAAATTTAATTTTAAAGGAAAATAGAGCATAACATCCAAGTCAGTCATTTTGTTCTCACAATGAGAAGCAAAAACATGAGCAATATTCCTAGCAGTGAGCTAGTAGACACATATGATCATTTCCAGGTAAAATTTATAATTTTTATTAGATAGCTAAGTTCACAATAACCAAAAGATTCAGCAAAAAATAACTTAAGAAATACTTGAATTAGTTTGATTTCCAGATAAATCAGTAGCATGAACTGATTTAACCTATGCAGCAATGTCACTATGGAATTTTTCATGATCTAAAGTATACAATGACAAGAATAATATTGAAAGTGATATTGCAGCAGCGTAAAGCATTTGTACCTTTGCGGAGATGGAAAAAAGATCTTCCTGCAAACTTTTATGCTTATCTTACTCTACTTCATGATTGTTTAAGGAAGCTAGCACTGCGAGCAAAATGGTATGAAACTCACAATACTAGCGACAAATAATCTTAAAATAAACAATAAAAGATATACCTCAACACACTTCCATTTTGCTCTTACCTATGGTTCAAACAACTCAAGAATTGAACTTTATCTTCCAAAGAAGAAAAAAAAAAAAAAAAAAAAAACCCACTGCTTATTTCTACAAGCAAAAAATCAGAATTAGAAATTTGAAATATCTAAAAAAATGCAAATTTTGTAAGTTATGATTAGGTTTATGTTGATATCGGAACATTGATTTTTTCCAAGTAAAAAAAAGTTGCGGAAAGTAACTTTTAATCTTTAATATTTGCAGGAAACAAAGTTCCCGCAAAAAATTGCAATCCAAGCATCTAAATTCTATAAAGAACACATAACCCAATGCAACCTGACCAACAAGTTAACAAACAGAATGAACAAGGAACAAAAATTTTACCTCAAACAAAAGCAAATCTCGGACCGAAAAAATTAGACCAAGAAAAAATTTCTAGCTGAAACCGCATTAGCCTCTACATCTACAAACATGGAATTTACCGTTATAGGAAATGCTTAAATTTAAAAAAAAAAAAAAAAAAAGGGAATGGAACAGGATAAAAACAAATTCTATACATTAAAATCACTTCAAAATTAGGAAAAGATAGAATCATTGAGGGCAATTATAGATTTCAAAATTTGATTAACTTTATGTTAATGGGAACTTATTGCAGAATTTAGCAATAGAAACCATTGCCATATCTTCAAATTTAATAATTTCTAAAGTATTGTAAACTGTGAAAACATGATTTATCAAATTGTGTAAAAATTTATTTACTTCTTTACGCCCTCTATCTTTTAAAAAAAAAGTCATCCTTATACAGTTTGCCTATGTTTGAGCAGTTAGTAAAAGAGCTAAAAAGGGGCATACTGTTTGAAAATCTTGAAATCTTCCTCCGGTGAAAGATTGAACAAAATTGAAACACAGATAGAACAAATTCGAAGCACAAAGCCTAGAAATTAACATCATCGAAATATCATACCAGAAGCAAAATTAGGTTTTCTCGACTTGATTTAACAATATAGCTTTCTCAGCAATTAGGACTCGAAAGGCAAAATGAAAGAGTAGATCATACGCAGAATTTGGAATGAAATGTAGAAGAGTAAAGAAACAGACTGTCAAAATTGTGACAGAAAGTACAGCAAAAACTATTATGATTGCGTTTGTATAAATGCTTTTCAAAAAAGTTAATTTGAAGTCAGCCAGGAAAGCACTTGCGTAAATAACTCAAACAAGTTTAAGAGCAGAGCTGTACAGCAAAAACCATTATGATTGCGTTTGTATAAATGCTTTTCAAAAAAGTTAATTTGAAGTCTGCCAGGAAAGCACTTGCGTAAATAACTCAAAGAAGTTTAAGAGCAGAGCTTACCTTTGTTGGCAGAGAAAAAGGACTTCGAGAATGAGAGATGAGAGATCTCAGCCTTTTCTATTGCAAGAGGAAAGGCACCGATTTGAGCCAGAAAAAAGGAGAACGGTGTAGAGGTTTTCTGGGCGCCATATGCTTTCAAAAAAAAAATAATAATAATAAAATGAAAAAAAGTTGCTTGCAACAGTAACTTGGAGAATATTCTTATTATATAGTTAGATTAGATAATGGGATGAATAACAAAAACCATAATCAACAGCAGCCATCAAATCAGCAAGTGAAAACACAATAGTAAATGCCAACTAATAAGCTCAATGAAACAAAAATCAAACTATAAAAGATGACATTGAAGAGATATATACATATATCTATATATATATAAATATAAAATAGCATCACTGTCAAGATGAGAGTGCACACATTACATGGAACAATTAACATGATTAACTACATCTTTAAAATTCAGAACGGTAGATAGGATTCGCAGACTAGTGATTATTATATGTACAAATTGAGCAATTCTAAGGGGACATTATTAAGTGACATTCTCATGTGGCACACATTCATTGAGTGATGATTACATGACTACTTTTTCATCATCCAATACAAGTGTGCCACATAAGAATGTCACCTAAGAATGTCCCCTTTTCATATCCCCTTAGAATTTCTCGCACAAATTACATAGACCAAATTACATGGAAAACTTTACATTATTGACTGCATCTTTAAAAGTGCCAACACAGTAGATAGGACCAACTATATACACTTTATATGAACCGACACTTTCCAGATAATAATGCATGTAAGAAAAGACCAGAGAGAGATGAAACATTAAACCAAACAAATCATTAAATCCTAAAAGAAAAAAAGGCCAACCTAGAACTCCTTAGGATTCCGTGGAACTCAAATGATTCCAAGTCAAGAGGATAGTGCTCAAGGAGGCCGCGAAGAGTAAAAATAATAGCAACTAAATAAATTCAGAATCAGCCAATGCCGACAAATAAAAATGAACATAGCAATATGAATAAACAGAGAAGAGCAGCATTAAATAGTCAAAACAAAATAAACTACCAACTCAAAAATGAAGTCAACAGCAATTAGAAGTTGAGCATGGGCAATCTGTAAACATCCGAATGAAAACAAACAAAAAGAAAACAAACTCAAGTATGTGTGGTTATATATACTATCGTTGATGTTCATGTTTTTATTCTTAATCAAATACACAGAGAATAGCAGAATTAAATAGTCAAAACAAAATAAACTACCAACTCAAAACTGAAGTAAACAGCAATTAGAAGTTTAGCATGGGCAATCTGCAAACATCCGAATACAAACAAACAAAAATAAAACAGAACAAAAAGCATTAAAATAGAAATACATACCTCTTCATCTGAAAAGATAAACTTGACTGAATATAACTCACTGGGATTATTACGACAGTGGACAGACAACTTTCTCACCACACGCACGAGAAAGGTCCACTTACAACGACAGTCATCCACATCTTTCACCATGTTCCATAGAGGAGACATTGAACAAAAGATAAATGGGTAATATAATCAGAAAAGAGAGAATTGGACAGAACTGCTGGGTGAGGTAAGGGTTCAGCGACAATAACCCTTAAATAGGTGACGCAATATGTATATCCCATCAGTCAAGGACACCAAAATCTTCATGTAGGAAAAAAAAAAAAAAAAAAAAAAAGGACACCAAAAACAATCAAAGACGGATAATATCAATTAGAAAATCAGGATAAGGAAAAAGCGGGTTTCAAATAGAAGACAGATATTCAGTAAGCAATTTAACAAAAATAAACCCAAATCCCATGACAGATCTAGAATGCATTATAATCCCCAAATTTCAATGAGAAATCAACTCGAATAAACCCTAAATCAGATGCACGAATACACCAAACAAAAATCGGATAAGGAAAAACCCTTAAATAGGCGACGCAATATGTATATCCCATCAGTCAAGGACACCAAAATCAATCAAGAGGGATAATATCAATTAGAAAATCAGGACAAGGAAAAGGCGGATTTCAAATAGAAGACAGATATTCAGTAAGCAATTTAACAAAAATAAACCCGAATCCCATGACAGATAAGAATGCATTATAATCCCCAAATTTCGATGAGAAATCAGCTCGGATAAACCCTAAATAAGGTTATACCAAACAAAAATGGGATAAGGAAAAACCCTTAACCTGATAAGGAATGACAGGCAAACACATTTCATATATTCAATCAAATGAAAATTAAATCTCGTCACCGGGTTATCGAAAGGAAATCAAAAATTCAGAAGTAGTTCTCCACCGTTGAAGAAGCAATCGGATATCAACAAACAAATGAAAACCATATCGACTCGCATCAACCAGAAGATAAAATCAACAACCAAAAGAGATCAGAGAAAAACCCTAGATCCAACGATAGGGAGAACAGTAATCAGATGAGGAACAATCGGCCGAAAGAAAGAATAAGAGACAGCAAACAAAACTAAAAACAGGGAAATAAGGGACACCGAACCGTAGACCTCACCATTTCATGTATTTGATATTTCCGTACTTCTCCGCATCTTTCTGAAACTGTACAGTCTGCCCCATAATAACACTGGTATCCACATAAGCCTGCAACAAAAACCCAGGATCCAGATGTTATGAGAACTTAGAAATGGTGAGGCAAAAGAAAGCAGACTTTTTGGGTATGTATAGATTTCTGTTTTTCCCTTTCTTTTACAGAAAAAGTAATTTTCAGCCAATAGCCCATGGGCTAAACATCAAGCGAAATCGAGCATTTCCAGAATTTAGTCTAAAATAAGCTCCTTCCACTTCCAGGACGTCATTGTATCTATTAATTACAGCTATAGGTGCCATTTAATCTATTGAAAACCAGGAACATATCAATTTATCTTTTAGCCAATAAAGTTCCAACGGGCACAGGCGTTGTAACCTAGATGAATAGGATTGCTCACGTCTACAGATTAGACATACTTATCTCCTAAAAGACCAGTAGCCCATATCATAACATATAAACTGCTTAAGCATTAAGAATCATCTAGAAAAAGAAAAAGAAAAAATAAAGAACCATCTAGAAGTTGAAACAATAGGCTGGATATACCCTAACAAATATGCATAGCCAATATAAACTAGCTTCATATAGTGTCATTGCATATCGTGGCGGTCTGACAGATGACAGCAGTCAATGCAAACAATATGACAGATTCATGGAAAGTTAACTTTGTTTGACCAAATAAAAAATAGAACACGAGGCATATTTACCGGATATGATGGGTCTTGGACGGCCATTGTCACTTTAGATCCATAAAGAACCTACAGACAGTTTAAGAAACTGTGAAGTGAATATTAGAGAGTTTAAACAAGGCAAGTTTGCTGTCCTATTAAAGTAAAACTTCATCAACTGTAACAACAAATATCTAAGACGGGCGAAAAATTTTCATACCTGAAGGCGAGAAATGTCACTTTTTGCTCCATCCGACACAAATATATCATCTTCTTCCATGCCGAGATATTCATAATAGGTTTTAGCAATGGCAGATCGGAAGAGCTGCATCTCTAAAAGTTGCTATTATTACCTCCATATATGCTATCACAGAGATGAAAACAAAGAAACGCACACTATCATTTACAATAAGATATTTCAATTAGGAAAAAAGGAAGAAAAATCAGAAAGGTGGAAGAAGAAATATGACAGGAAGTCAGCAGAAGTCTCCACATTCTGCATGAATCCCAAGTACAAATATGAGAGAAACTTAGACAATTGAAGATCATCACCTACTTTTTCACCTTGTTCAGCTCCATAACCAGAGTACCCCTCTACTGTTGACAATGCATATTATCTCTGACAATAAATTGGAAATAAGATAATTAAGTGCAAAGAACCGATTAGTGTCCACAATCTAAAAATACTTTACAATACAAAGAGCTTGTTCTAGGGGGCCTTATCTTTAAATCAAAAGTCTGTCAAAGTTCAAATTTTAATAACAACCACATATTCTCTATTTCAAAAAAAAAAAGGGAAATTCACACTTCTCAATAATCCTTCTTTTCATCTCCACAAACATTCTCCCTAGAAATTAGAAAATCAGCTTTCCATAAATCAGCTATGCATAAAGTTCCCAAGAACAAGTTCAAAGTCACAAGCTGCATAAAGTTCCCAAGAACAAGTTCAAAGTCACAAGCAGCAGTACCTTTGCCATGGCAGATGTCTTCTGGAATGGGCTCAGTAGTGTCACAAATTCCCAAGCTTATAACTTGAGCGTCGGGGTATTTCAACATGTGGGCGGCCCTTCATCTTGCTATCTGAGCAAGTAGCATATCATATAGTTTTCAGAGCATAAAAATATTCATGTCCATTAACATATTTTTTGCTCAAAAAGGAACAACAAAATAATGGCCATTATCATAAGTACAAACAGAGAAGTAGTGAGAAAAAATTAGACAAAAGCACAGTCGTAAATCAGGTCCAGAACTGCATCAATGTTTCAATGGTTTCTGATTAACTGGCAGAACTGCACAATGTGATGCACTTGTATGGGGGAAAATCCTAGTTTTTAAGAGCAGAAATTACATATGGAAGTGAAAAAATATAAAAGAGCTTCAGGATAAGCATTTTGCATGCAAGTGTACCCAATGGAACATCAGTCCATCTCGTGGAAGTTTTATATTCCAGAACGAGAGAATATATATTCTGGCAAATTCATAAAGTATAAGAAGAGAGGCTCAGCGCTGCAAACAATGCTAGCAAAGTTTTGAACTTTATTGATTGCTCCAAAAATATATACATAAATAAATTAAAAACAACAAAGAAGGTGGGAAACAAACCTCGGGAAACAGGTATCCGGCTTGAAGCTTTCCCATGTTTTCATTGCGGGGGACCTTCGTTGTGTAAGCTTACACAAGAAACATTCAGAAGTTCAGTATCATCAAATCTCAAATGGCATTAAAGCATATAAGTGTATATTAATTTAATTTTACATCAGAGACTGAATATATGTGTGTGCACCCATATGTTCTCAAGAAGACATCAAAACAAGAAAAAAGATATGTGCTTAATCCGGGAAAGCAATAAGACGTCTATAACAATAGGGCCACTAAAGTAAAACTTGCCCCAAGAATCTCCTCATTTAGTTCTAGGTAAAAACAAAACCATGCAGCCAATTCATTAAACATAGGCATTATAACGAGATTTACCGGAAAAATCATACCCCACTTCAACTGATTAACAAACAAAGCACAAACCAGGTAGAAAATGAAACTAAATAATGAGATAATTGAAACAAATGCACGAACTATTAGGATTCATAACCAACTCTCCCGAATAACCACTCTCCAGTACTATTAATTAACAAACAGAGGACGACCCAGGTTGATAAAAGAACAGAAACCATATAGAAAATATTGGGAACAAAACATTAGCAAGTTAATACCGGTTTTCTCGGGTGTGGCAACACATTTGATAACCCGATTGATTCTTCCAGAGATTGAAACATTACAAGACCTGCACAACAACACGGATAAATTACAGAAGAAAAGCCCTTAATAAATTGAAAGTTACAGAATTGTCAAGAGAAAAGCGGTACTTGATGCTTTTGAGATTGTTATGGCCGAGAAACGTTGAGGCGGATGAGGAGATTGAAGTTGTAAGATTATGCTGAAGAACAGACATATTTTCTGCAATCAAACAGAGGCAAGAAATGCAACTCTTTCTGTGTTTGGACTGTCACCCCCGTTCTTGACAGTGAAGTGAAGTAGCGAATAAAACCCATAAGAAAAATGGGTTTTTCATCTTTTTCTTTTTCCTTTTTTTTTTTTTTTTTTTGGTGAAGAATTGTGAGGAGATTATAAGAGAGAGAAATCAAACCTTGATGTAGGATATGAGAAGCTAATATAGATATGATCTAATGAGTTTTGGCAAATTAGAAAAATATTTTATTACCGTCACATGAGGAATAAAACCTAAGTTGACTTGACTGAGAAAAGAACCAGAACTTTTTACTAATTTTGTTTTAGAACTGTGTTATTCGAGCGAAGAGATATACAAAATGTTTAATAAAAACTCACATTACAGGAAATCTTTATTTGTTTTTTTATTCATCTTTTGTTCCACACCGAATTATGAAATCAAAACAAATAAAACGTGAAGATTAGGTGATAGATCATTGAATTTCCATTTGATAAAACTAATTATCTCGTTAAGTGTGTCCTCACTGGTAATGTTGTCCGCTTGTAATCCACGTACCACCACATTGAGTTTTGAGAAAATATGGCACAAATAAAAGGTGATATATCACCGATATATCCATAAATTTCATACGTGAAAAACAACTTTTTTTTTTTTTTTTGAAAGACATGAGAAACAACTTATATAGACAAATGGTGCAATTTTTCCTTAATAAGCTTCCATTATTTTTTTTTATTTACATATAAAAGAGCCACTTGAAATTTCACTATTCATATTTATTGCCTCATCCGTCGGTCGTTTATTATATTGCCATATAACTCAATCATTTAATTTTGACGTAACTAAACATCTTATTTCCAACTAAGGCAAGATGTATATAATACAAGTTGCAAAAAACACAAAAAAAAAAAAAAGGATTCATATACAATATGGATTAATCTATTTATAAAGATAAACTAGTTGTATGTATGTGCATTGCACGAAATAGAATAATTAGCTAAAAAATGCTTGATAATTTTTTTTGAAAGGGAAAATGTTTGATAATTTAAAAAACCAAATAATCATAATTTTATTGTGTATTATTTACTCATATACACATGTTACTATTAATTATAATTTTATTGCGTACAATTCTTTTATTTGACACAGAATTAATTAAATTGTCATTCGTAAAACAGTACTTTTAACTAATAAAAAATGAGAATAAATGAGGAATGTTTTAATATAAATTTAAAACTAAGAAACCATGGAAAAAAGAGTATACAAAATTTATGGAACTCTAAAATTATCACACTCATATTATTGTTCAATAAGTATAGTGCAAGAACTCTAAGAAATATTTAGAATGTGGCAGGTATTCATTTATCAAAATGAGTTCTTTACCACACTTATTTTTTGCTACATATTCTTGAAAAAATTATTTTCATATGTCATCATATAGTGTCATATATTCTCTAAAGAAATCAATATTCACTAAATTCATTCTTAAAAAAAATCTAAAAGTACATACACTCCTATTACAAAAAGACCCAAATGAAGTAATATTACAACAAATTCAATATTCACTAAATTCATTCTTAAAAAAAATCTAAAAGTACATACACTCCTATTACAAAAAGACCCAAATGAAGTAATATTACAACAAATGATAAATTTTATATGATTTACTCTTAACATTAATTTTTAACCACTTTCCATTCTAAAAAGAATTAAAAGAATTTTTTTATTTTTTTCTAAATCGTTATCATCAAATATTATTACTATTATATCCCCTCAACTTAAATTTTTACCTATATATAGGTTCTCACTTAGATATTAATATGAGAATGTGTATGCGATTGAAAGCATATAAAACAAAAATATATATAAGCGGGAGAGTAGATATATGTTTATATATAATTTATTTATTTATTATTTTATTTATTTTTTTAGAAAATATCTCGACTCGAAAATCTAAACCCGTGATATAACTTTTAGTGTATATATATTATAATATATATTATAATTACATATATTATACACATATGTATAAAATAAAAACACATATATAAGATATTATAGATTTAATTTGAAACTTAATTAGTTTTTTTTTTTCAAAGTTCCATTAACAATATTCACAACTAATAAAATTTTAGGGCTAACATTTTTTTTTAAGTAGAATGGGTATTTCATTGCAGCAAAAGGGTATCCACAAGTGGCGGATACCATCCCAACATCAAACGAAACACAAAACAAGGAAACAAAGAACAAAGAAGAAACACAGAAAAAAAGGAAACTGGGAAACAAATGAACAAAGGCAAACAAAAGCAGCAGGGTAGAGTAGCATCAGAAGACCACCAAACCAAACCAGCTCAAAGAACCTCCATCAACATGCCTCACTCCAACGGATTCTTCCCCACAAGAGCACCAAGGTCAGCCGTCCCCTATATTTGCATCTGCATCAGTCGCCGTCAACATCTGCAACTCAAACGCTCAATCAGGCAAAAGACAGAAGGAGATTCTCATATATTATTAAAATAAAATAAATAAAAAATAGGCATATATAAGTAGGATAGTGGTTTTGGCGGAACAATTTGCATAAGGCCACTATTCTACTTTAATATATACTATATACTTACCTGTGCGTTGCAGGGAATAATACATATTAAATTATTTAAAAATAAATAAATAATATGAAATTTTATAAGTTTTTTTATAATAAAATTTTATAAGGTTATGTCCAATAAGGAATAATTAATTTTTAATATGAACTAAACAATAATGTCAATTTTTTTCTTATCATTTTAAGGTAACTATAATTTACAATAAATTTTAACCAATTGTTATTATTAAAATAATTAAATATCATTTTAATTTTTTCACTAATTTAGATAAATGGCGCGCATCGTATGAAATAATTGCTAGTTGGGCGGTTATGTGCACTGTGAAAATATTTCTTATTCAAAACTAATAAAGTCAGATAGCACAAATATTATATAAATTAATAATACATAAAAGTAGCCAGATATAAAATAATTGTAATTATTAATATTCATTTATACCGGGACAAATTAAGAAAAAATTACAATTATAATTTTCAATTAACTTAAATTAACTATATATGTTTAATTTCTATTAATTATAAACTACAAATTTAAGATATGTTAGATAATTAGATAATCAAATGTATCTATAATTTAAATTTAAATAATTAAATTATGATAATTATCTATTAGTTATTAAATTTAATAGTGAATTTTATTTCAAAATAATGAATAGATAAGGCAAAAATGAATAAATTTTTTTTTAAAATTTGAAAAATTCAGAATACCACACAGGTTATTGTAATATGAAACAAAATGTCTAAAAGATCGCACCAACATATATTTTGGCGGGAAAACTACGTTACAAAAATACCGCAGCTCCTCTCATTTAATTAATATATAGATAAGATGTACGTATACGTTTACGAAAAGGATGTGAAATTACAATTTTACCCAATGTTGTGTAATAAAAGAAAGAAAGAATATATGGATAAAATTATAATTTTATTCTCTATCTGTAAACTTTTTTATACACTCATCTGTTCATATAGCATGACTATATAATATATAACATTTAGCTACTCAACTTTACCAATATTAGCTGTTCAAACAAGTGTTACAATAATTAAATTCTCACGTTCTAATATATATATATATAAACATCCCGCAAAAATCTTATAAACAAATTATGCAATATAATCGTCATTTTGATAATGATGAAAGAGTTATTTGTATTTGCATCAATTGAAAGGTTATAAGATCATGACAAAGTGATCGAATTGAATTGCATCAATAGTAAAATTACAAGACTTGTCACTCGAATGAATACGAAGGAAAAGAATGTGATAATATAATTGTATTGGATTGCAAGTTGAGAGTTGCCAATCAATTAAATGACAAAAAATTGAAACGTAACAATGTAATCGTATTTCAAGTATTGCAAGAATGTTATACATATAAATGTCAAGAACTAGAATATGATTATTAGCAACATGATTGATACTTAGACAATGAATTGGAATTAGAATGTAGTTATTGAGAATGTATTGATAATAATTGTATAACCAGATGAGTTTGCTATTGATAATGTAAATGTTATTTTGACAATGATCGAATAACCATTTGAAATATCGCAAGAATTCAAAGAATTGTGACTCAAGGAAGCCTAGAGGTAAAGAATGTGGTTATTAGTTAACATTTTAGAAGTTGATAACCTAATTGTAAAACCCTAGTAACCGAAAAGATGTTAATTAATATTGATCAAAGTTCCATGACCTAATCGTAAGGCAACACAAAGTATAAGGATTGCTCGAGCAATTTACCGCCAAGTGTACGGTGCCACATTGCGCCAGTTGTTGGACGTGATTGGTGGAACTCAAAGGTATATTAAAACTAACTAATTTCTAACTATTATAAATAGGTGATTGGGTCCTCAATCTTCAAAACACCCAACCAACCTCCTTTATTTCCCGAAACTCCCAAAAATTCGACCAAAATTAATGATGGTGGAGAAACACCAATAAAAACCCACCAAAACACTCATTTGTCACTTGAAAAAGGTTCTTTACCGTATATATAAAGATTATAACTTGAAAAATAGCTTTGATTGGATAATATCGAGATTTTGGAAGCACTTTTTACATTGGAATTATTAAAGTCATCTTTGAGAAATCAAAAGGTGAGTAACTATAACTTTGATTCCCTTTTAACATCGATGATGTTTTGATACAATAAGCATGATTTTTATGGAAGTATTCTATGAGACAAATATCTGATTTGATGCACTGAAAAGAATGATTGATTATTGCATTTGAATCATTAGTTGCTCTATCCGTCTTATATTGAATTGCTTTGAATTGTTTCCCACACTATGACATATTCAATAATCTCTGGATAGGGAAGATTAGTGTAGTGTTTGCTTTGAATTGAAACTTCGGTAAGGGTCAACAGGGGTTAATTATAGATCCACTAATTTGTACATGGCTATGATTGAATTGATTCAATTTATATGACTCTTGTGCTCACCACGGATAGTAGATTAACTAGTGATAGGGCCCTCTTGTGCATTGAAAAGTTTTGTGTATTCAATGATCTTCTTAGAAATAAATTTTTCAATTGAAGGGTGAATCAAAGGGTTTTGTTACTCACTGAGCATTTCATACTCACTCCCCCTTTCTACAATTTTTTATAGATTTGAAGATATGATATTTGAAAAGTAAGGCAGGCTAGGAGTTGGAGCATGCTTGTGAACGGGAGTAGAGTTTTGCATGTAGTGACAACCTGTCTTTGAAGTGACTACGAAAGTAATTATGAATTTAATGCCTTTCATATTAATAACTATGCCCACCTCCCTATAAATGTATTCCTATCAATTGGAAAACTACCTTTCAGTATGATAGCTTCCCAATAATTTATCTTGAAAGGATTAATTTTACTCATTTTGGTAATCAATAAAATATCTCTATTAATACAACTTATTGTGTTCCTTGCATTTTATTGGAAAACCAAGTTTTAATAATTCTTTAAAATATAACAACTTGTTAGTTTAAATAATTAGTTTTATCAAGCCAAAAGCTATTTATTTGTTTTGTACGTTCCGTCCCCGCTATTTGTATTGAAGCTTCCACTATGGAATTTGTTGATCAATATAAAATATTCGATAATATTGTAAAATTAGCGGGGTCATGACAATATATATAACTTTACAAATATTGCAATTTAATTAACTAAAATAAGGATTAACAGAGTGTTGAGTAACACAAAAAGAAAACTTAAAATTGCTTGCAAAACCATTTTAATTATTATTCACTCAAACTCTCTCAACTCGTTTGGCTACTACATTTAATTACTTAATGAAGCTCTTTTAACTTGAATATAACTTCACCATTATAAATAATAGGGTAAATTTCACAAAAGGTCCCCAATATTTGTATTTAGCTTGCTGGGTCCTCAACATTTTATAAATACACACAAAAAGTCCTTTTTAACTGAATCCATCTAAAATTCCGTTAAGTGGCTGAGCAAATTACCGTTATATCCTTATTCTTTAAATTTTTCGAAAATAAAATTTAAAATTAAAAAATAAAAAAGGAAAAATAAAAAAAAGGCAGTGAAGGGCTCCCTGGGCGTCCCTTCATCTGCTATTTCTAGCAAATTCAAGGGGGGACCCCTTCGGTCTTTTTTTTTCTTTTTCCTTTTTTATTTTTATATTTTTTTACTTTAAAATTCTTTTTTTTTAAAAAATTATAGAATAAGGGTATAAAGGTATAGAGGTAATTTGTTAAGCCACTTAAAGGAATTTTGGATGGATTCCGTTAATAGGGACCTTTTGTATGTATTTATAAAAGGTTGAGAACTCAGCATGCTAAAAAAGGTTAGGGATCCAAGCGAGTCAAAGTGTAAAGGTTGGGGACCTTTTGTGAAATTTAGCCTAAATAGTGTACCTTTTAATCATATTCTTTTAGTTTTGAGTAGATGGATTTCATCTCACGGTGGATATTTATCTTTAAAAGTTTTTTAACACATATCAAATAATCATTCAATCCACTTTAGTCTCCATAACTTGAGCGCATATTCTACCAGTTTTCCAACTTTAGTTATCAACTGGGTCCTTCATCTAAGGTATATTGTAACTTATGTCTTATTTTGGAACTTTAAAACATTCTTTGTGTTATAAACTAGAAGAAAAAATAGAAAATATAGAGAAAAGTTAGATAAAAAAAACTTGTGAATCGTATATCAATATGAGAAATAGAGCAATCTATTTATAGATACAAGTCCAGAGTTTCAGAGGTACAACAGTCATTCACTAAATACAGTAATTATTTACAACACTCTCCCTTGAATGGCTATTCTATACAATAACTGTCTCATCAAAAACCATGTTTGGAAAAAACTCAGTGGGAAAAATCTACCAAACTAAGGATAAAACAATACAATTAGGTCTGATCAACTCTTGAGTGTCCAAGTGCTGCCTCATTAAAACCTTACCAGAAAAACCCAGTGAGACAAAAGCTGATCGAAGGAAAAAGAGTACAGCTGCTCCCCCTAATTTTGGCCAACAATGGTTCTCATGTTTAGCTTTCCATATCTCTCCAATATCTTTAATACTTTGAAAATATATTCTGCTTCAGGAAGAGTATCAACTCTTCAAGAGTTTTATACTTAGGGTATATGTCACAAATATTTATTCACAAAGAATATTCCTCGTTAAAACCTTACAAGAAAAAAACCAGTGAGAAAAAATCCAAGTGAAGAGTACATTATTCTTTGGAGACGTTATTGATGTTTCCTCGTTAAAAACCTTACTAAGAAAACCCATTGGGACAAAACCTTAGTCAAGGAAAAGAGTACAATGTGTATCACCATCATATTAACTGGCAATATATATGATAACTTTTAGTTCTTTATATGCTTCATTCAAGCACACTAAATCTAATGATATATTTTCATATATTGCCAGTCAAATGAAACTTCGGGTTTCAATAACATCCACCATATATTTAACGCTCTTTTAGCATAACTATCGATCGTCATATTATTGACATTGTAACAATCTGCAGGATTGTCTCTTTATCTTAGCCAATATACAATGTCAACAATTTTGATGAAATTGATTCATCATCCTCGCTATTTATTAAGCTCATGAGCATGTGTAGTCAACTATTATTTCTTGTCGATTACATCTGATCTCAGTATAGACATAACCTATCGAAATCTGTTTATTCTACTAATTTCAGGTGCTTGAGCCTCTTTAGCACTTTTTAATTAGTTATGTCTGTATACTCTTCTGGAGTATATGCCTCAAAACGACCATCACAATTATCTGCTCCATATTTCTTTTCATGTATGTTTATTTTGGAATCGACCACATCATGCTTCAAGCATGCCATTAATTTCTCGAATCCTCTTATAGGATTTTATTATACCAATCTAAGATGGAGCTTTTTTACTTGATATATATACTATTGGTAACCATATAGTCAGTAATATGTAATCACAATATCTTACAAACTTTAGGTTTGCGTTATACTATGCGAGGACTATAAACACGCATTTCATATATTTGTTATCAATTATTAATTCCTCCCCTACTACTGAGAAGACTGCTCAATTTAAGAAACAGTTAGAAAAACATGATACAATATATCATCCTTCATGGATGAAGTATACAAATAGGGATTCAATTCTAATTTGTATTCTCAGCATTACAATAATATTCATCTTAGTACGTGTAGTGGAGCGACTATACATATCGTACTATAAACTTTAGATGAAGGCTTTTGACAGTAAGCCAAATATAGGGGATATCATATATTCTATTAGTATGTTATATAAGAATTGTTGTAAGTGAAAGATCAATATCACTTAAACACAAATGATTTGTTCTCAATTAATAGTATAGCAAATAACTTGAGGCGTTTAATATTAATTTGCTAACCATAGGAAATTAATATCTCAAATAATATATGAATAATTAATGACTTTTGGAATAAAATTTACTAGTAAGTTACATATGTCTTTTATGATAACTAGAACTTTTGCTCATAATCAATCAATTGAGCAAATATTCTCGCAAACTTTTGATTATGAGTTTGACATGGGACCTCTAGTGGATCCAAATTCATAAATAATATAGAAGGTCCACATAGAGGGTGAGGGGGCCCACACGGTTCATCCTGAATATTTTCTAGATATATTTAGAACTCAGTTCCAAATAGCTAGTGATCATTAACAATCTAATTGCCTGAGAATTCGCAGCACACAAGAATTCGTTTAAATGGAAGAATCTTCTATTCTTTAGATGATTCTCGATATTTCTTATTGTCAACAAACCGAGATGGTCTAACCGGTCATGCTAAATAATAAAATTTTCATAATATTGAACTTCTGGTTCAATATAACAAGTAATATATTTGAACAGCACAATCAAAACTTTTTGAACAATAGGCATCAGATTCTCAACCAAAGACTGCCGCAAAGGAGAATACTGATTACAGATGATTGGCTTTATACGAACTATCATTATAGCATATAATATAGCATGATCCAAATAGAAGTAGAAAGTTTTGTTTTCATAAACAATAGTCTAACAATTAACTGAAAACATTAATAAACAATACTATAAATTATCAATTCCGATTGCCATGAAATAATCGTTGAATGCTTGAGATCAAAACTCACCAACATTATCAAGATGAATTTTCTTGATTGATAAATTGAGTTTTTTAGTTTTATCCTATGAGCAAGTAGCAGTCTAGGAAAAACTGCATTTTTAATTAGTAGAAAGCAAGCGAACATGTGACCATCTAGTAGAAGCATCAATCAATACTATAAATGATCCACATAGTGAGTATATCAACCCATATATATCTCCATGAATTCTTTCCAAGAAAATTGGAGACTCAATATTAACCTTCATACTGGAAGGTTTGATGACTAACTTGCATTGCTCACAGCAGCACATGGGAAACCATTTGCTAAAAGAAACTTCCAGTTCTTTATATTGTACCCATGTGAATTATCTACAGCATCATATTTGCTTATAAATGCCCAAACTTATCATGCCAAGGTATAATGCTCTTTTGATCAACGAACTTCAAGCTTGTAGTATGTTTTATGTCAATTTCTTTTATAAATATGTAATACATTCCAGATAGCAGTACCGAGAATTTTTCCTTTATTTTTTTCGACCAGATACAAAAGAATTAATGCAAAAATTTTATTATCTTTTTACATTATCTCAATGTAATATCTATTGGATATCTTTAAAAATCAGCAAACAGCAAATTTCTCTTGAATTTACTAAAGTGCATCATCAGTATATAATTTAGTATTATTTGTCAAAATGACACAAGTTCCTCTGGAGCTTTTGATAATATTCGATGCAACTGATATATCGTATTAACATATTTTCAGCTAATGTTAATTCATAAAGTACTTTGTCTTGAATAATAGTATTGAAGTTGCACTATCAACTAGAATAATTTATTATGATTAACCACAAATTAGGTTACCAATATTCCATTTTGGGCCGGCAAAGAAATCAGAAACGTCAAAGTGAGTTATTACTTGACCATTATAATCAAGGAAATTAGTTTCCACTTTCCCTTGTCCCTTGATTGACTACTAGTTAGAGATCTACAAATTATTTTGTCGTACGACAGATATGTACTAAATGCGCTTTGATGCTCCCTTTTAGATGAGCTATCGTTATTGGATGCTTTTATGCATTAACTGTCAGAGTTTTATTCATGAGTTTTTCCACGTCTTCACTCACGGTTCACAATGAGATGTTGTATTTGCTTCAGACAATGCAGTAAAACCAGTTGGGTGTAACTCATGATTTTTCATATATCATGTGGATCTTTGATGATAAGGTACTCAACTTTCAAGTTATTTTGGAGAAGATAACGAAGGAAATTAAGTGCTTTTACACTCTTAGATGTGTTTTCTTATTTTATTGCCTTACTCAAGCCACTTGAGATTAGATGTACGATAGCATCAATGACTCATGACAAATATTTTTTGTCGATATGTCACATCTAACTAACTGAAATTTGATGATATTGGCTATTTGTATAACTTTGTGATATGTAGAGTCATAAATTCAATGTCAACATGACATGAATATTTATACTCTCCTTCATGGAGTATTTTTTCACATATCACCAATATTTATAGCCGTCAAGACATATACTACTTCAGGAGCATAGCTAACTATACCTTTGGAATTAATTTGGGTTATTGCTACTTCAAGAGCAATAGATCAATATTCTTCAGGACTATTGAATTATGAAATAAATTAGATCTTTAGATCCAATATAAATTGTTCTTTAGGAGCATGTAACATTCTTCAGAATATTAGAATTAGTCCTGCTACTTCTAGAGCAACAACTTATTTAATCTAACTAAAGTAATTAACTAAAAGTAATTAAATAATACAAAAACAAATAAATAATACATATAACGAATAACAAAAAGAATACTTGCTTCCTAATGAGCAATACAAAATATTCTTCAAGAATATTTATTTATTGTACTTTTCTTAAGAAAACACAAATTTAAATTTCATATATCGTTCTCTTCATAAACACTCTATATTCAATTAGAATATGATAAAATCATGTTGTGTTTTTCAGAAATCACAAAGTATTAATTTTAATAATCTTTAGGATTATTAAGAATTGCAAAATCGTGTTTTCTTCAGGAATTACGATCTTATATGATTTTTCTAAAGCCAGTCATATTCCTATGGAATATGAGATATAATTAGTGATTCTTCAGGAACTACACAAATTGTATTTAAATTAGATTACAATAATCTTTAGGATTGTTGGTGAAACTTTAAAGATCATGTTTCTTCTGAAAACAACGATAAATATAAATCGATTGAGCGATTTCTTTATTAACAAATAGTATTTATTTCACAATAATCTTTAGAACTACTAACACAATTATTTAACTGTCATTCTTCGAGAAATGCAATAAATATATGCTCTATGAATAAACGAATTATGTAATATGTCATAAACATTCTAAAAATGATCAATAATAATATAATAATGATAAATAAAACTAAAAAGTATGAATCTTCAGGATAAAAAAATATATTCTTCCAAAATAAGTATTGTGGTTTGTTTAGGAAATCACAATTAATAATAAATTTCATAATTTTGGGAGCAAACTATATTCTACTGGAATACACTTTTAATAAGAGAGAAATTGTGATTATTCGAGAACACAACGAGACATTCTATATCAATAATATCCAAGAATATCTACAAAGATAGAATTTATGTTTCTTCAGGAAATTATAATTATTTACATAATTAGGGCTAGTTATATTCTTCTGGAATACTTAATTAGATATTATTTTAATTCTTCTAGAATTATTATCATGCAATAATAATAATCTTCAAGATTATTATTATTATTATTATTATAGTTGAAAACTAAATCCCCAGAAACACTATATTAGTTTTAATGTATGGGGATGAGTCACTTGTGAATCTAATATTACAGCCAATAAAAAATCAATTACAACACCTGTATATGTGTAGTAGTATATCATATCGTTTCTAGAACAAGAAGAAATGATAGAAATTATATAAATAATGGTTGTCATATCCACATTCATTACTTGATTGACCGCCACAATTATTTCAGGAAAGGGATCAATTAAGAGAGAATTCATGATTTCTTTCGTATTGTTAAAAAAAAAAAAGGTACAAAAATTGAAAGCTAAAAATTTATTGAAATTGAATCTTAGCAATCCATTGTAAAACAAAAATTTTCAACTCAAAAATCTATAATTATAATAATTAAATAAATTAAGAACAATCTTATCAATAAATTGGAAGATTATTCCTTTACTCAGTCAGGAATCAAACTTACCATTAAATTGGTAAATCATTCATTGGCTAAATTAGAAACAATCATACCATTAAATTGGTAGATCATTCCATGAATATCTTAGAAACCATCTTACCATTAAATTGGCAGATGATTCCAATAAGAGGATATGCTAATTAAACATATAAGACAATTAGAAAAGACAATTAGAAAAGAAAATATAAAATCGAAAGAGAATTTGATTTCATATGTTGTACATACTCTAATCCATAAGAAAGGATCAAATTAAATAAACAAATTCGTGTGATTTAAAAAGAATTTTGAGTTACCGTGCTGATAACGTGTTATAAATTAGAAGAAAAGAATAGAAAATATAGAGAGAAGTTGGAGAAAAAACTCACGAATTGTATATCAATATGAGAACCATAGCAACATATTTATAGGTACAAGTCTAGGGTTTCAAGGGTACAACAGTCATTTACTAAATACAATAATTATTTACAACACTTTGGTTTTAATTTCATACTTTATTTGTTTTTATTTTTTCAGTTTCAAGTTTTATTTTGTTGTAACCTATTATGTATGAATTAATTCTACCACATTATTATGTTATTTATGTGGGGATTATAACTTGGCCAATATAAAATGGAGTTTATTCTCATTTGAGGTGGCACACTAAAAAGCTAGGAAAATTCCTCCACATACTATCTACTTTATTTTATGCTTTGACAACACGATAGATGTTCGTTCTTTCACTATCTATAATCGTGTTCATGGAGGAGGTATTGGCTGAGAGTTACGAGTTTTATCTTAGAATAGTATTATGCCGATAATACCCATACAAGGAGTCGTTAACATGACTTTATGACAGTGTCTTTGATAACATAACTCTTTTAGGCCAACCCATTAACTTTTCTTCTACTTTTCTATTGCTTAATTTTATCGAGCTTATGTCATTATTTTCGTTGCTTGATTTGATTAATTTATTACAAAACATGAATTTTCCCCAACATAATGCTCGTTCTATTGTCTGTAATGCAAGAATAACTTCTATCTCCTTGTCGGCTATACATTTGTAAGTGGTTATTTGATTCTCATTATTGACATTGATTTATAATGAGAAAAAATAATAAGGTGAAATGAGTGGTTCAGATTTAATAGAAATTTGAAATTTGTAGTTATAAATGAACAGTTGCTAAATCAAGAGTCAAATCAATGATAGGTGAAATTATGAAGAGAATTGATAAAGAGAATCAAACAAGCTCCAAATGTTTTATCACATGTACGGTTAATTCTTGGGTAATTGGCGCATTTAGTCCCTAAATATTAGTTCTTTTTGCAGATGATCCTAAATGTTTAAACTTTGCACTAAAGTACCAAAACATTTTTCTCTTTGGTGCCACAAGTTTTTGGATAGAAATCACCCAAAATTGATGGTTAATTTTTAATACCTTGTTTTCTAACAAAGAAAATTTTATCGTAACAAATAAACAAGTGTCCAACTAATTAAAAATATTGAATCAAATAAAACTAAAATAATCCCCTTTGAAATAAAATCTATATATACTTAATTGGAAATTAGTCGCGGTACCACTGTACCGCATTTTTCCTTCCAAAATATTGTATTCTGGGGTTAATTTGGAGATTTTATATTTCTTTGGTACATCGTATGGTGTAACCGTAATTTTAGTTTCATTTATTTTATTTTTTTCAGGAACATGATGTACTGGGTCGCGTTCTCTGCCTTCATTCCTTTGTAGATTCCAAATAATTTGGGGAATTAGGGATTCTCTCACCCCTCCTGGTCTCTTTGATTGGTCTTTTCTGAGACGATATGCTTCACCGATCTTCTTTCCTTCCTTCGGATCTGTAATCCTCTTTATCTGTTCACATTTCCCGCCGCTGATCCATGGTTGAGATTCAATCTTTGAAGTCCTGTTTGTATCTGGCGCTTATCATTGATTGGTCGATCTTCAGAATATCAATTTCGGGGATCAATTTACCTTATCACTTACCCGTTGATATCCAAAATACATAGGATTTGATGCGATTTTTGCGTTATCTAATTAGGGTTTCTCGATTTATCTGATTAGATTGTGATTTTTTTCTTTGTTGTCAGGGCTTTCTTGACTGCGGAAGCTTTCTATTTTCCTATATAAAGATTTTACGATGGTTGTTCTCACCATCCAGCATCCGACGAGTCTCACTCATTTACTGTGTATTTTTCTCTTCACTCTAATTATTTTATCTCATAACTCTTATTTGGAACCCGGTTAGAGATGTTGATGATAGGATACTTAAATGACTTTTTTTGGTGCGTGTGGTGCGTAAGTGGTATGTTCCTTGTCGGAACAACCTTGCAGAATCATACTCTCTTGAATTTTTGTTTGCCGATGAGGAGGTATGTTTTCTATTTATTTCCTTATTCTGTGATTTATGTGTAAACCATTAGAGTCTTCTCTGAATTGATATTTGGTCTTATATGCTTTGTGTTTGGATTCATGATTTCTGGAAATTACTATTTGTGCTCTATTTATCTTGGTTACTGGGATCACAGTCTTATTTTTTGCTTTTCTGCTAGACGAATTTTTACTGTTATTTATACCCAGAATTATTTAGTCCAGAATTATTTTCTACTACTGATACTTATTTGCTACTGCTAGACAATTTTTTCAGTCTAGAATTATTTTTTTAGTCCAGAATTATATTTGGTCTAATATGCTCTGTGTTTGGATTTATGATTTCTAGAAATTACTATTTGTGCTCTATTTATCTTGGTTACCAGTATTCTTTTCTGCTTTTCTGGTAGACAATTTTTTAGTGTTATTTATACCCAGCATTATTTAGTCCAGAATTATTTGCTACTGCCAGACAATTTTTTTTAGTCCAAAATTATTTTCTTTGTTTTTTGATACCTATATTGTTCTCCCGTTTATGATTACTTATAATGTGTTCCTGTTGCTCTGATCATGTGACTGTGCTTATGCTTTTTTTCATTATCGATGTTCAGGATTGTTTCTGATGTGAATTATTCGTCACTGCCAGTATATCTCTTTTTTTCCTAGATTTTTTTATTCTGTTGACCTCCTTGAACATTAGCCTCTTGACTTGGGATCATGAGAGTCCCATGGAATCCTGAGGTGTTCTTGGTTGGTCTGTTTTATATTTTTTTAACCTCTCCCCATGTCCTCTTATTTGTTTTGTCTAAGTTTCCTTTTCTCCTTGCAGTGCATTCCATTGGAAATAATTACATATTGCGTATAGTCATTTCATTGACTATAATAATGGCAGATCCATCTACTGTAAAAATTTCATTCTTAATTAAATATCTATTATTTGATTTTTTTTCTGTACATTGTTTGAATCAATCACTGACCTAAGATTATATTTTATGGATTAGTAACATCATGAAATCAGATTCTGTAATCATATAAGTTTGAATATTTTTTTAATGATAAGGGGTCCCGTATTCAAGCTTCCGTCTCTGGGAAGTTGATAAATGATTTTGCTAGTAAGTTAAATGAGCTTGGTTTGTATGGCATTCGTCATTTTGATGTGAGAGCAAATGATGGAACTTATAAAATGACTTCCCATCGGTGGAGGTTGTTCTTCAAGGAATCCACACGGGTTGTTGAATGTGACTTGACAATGTTTCCATTGTTTTGGAAAGATGTGTTCAATTTCAAGACATTCTCTGAAATAATGACTGCTGAAAGTGATGCCAACTCATGCCTGTTTGGTATGTTTTTCTCTGTTTCTATTTTTTTATCCCTTTAGTTTATTGTCTCTATCATGTTACATTGTCGCACATAGATTATAATATTTCTTATTTATTTATTTATTTATTTTTTAAAGATGTTATTAGTGAGGTGGTCCAAGTGGGACGTGCTAGAGATTATCGTGGGTCTGATAGATCGACACAATCTATAGATTTTATCTTTCGTGATTGCGAGTAATTTGAGTATTCTTTTCAGCTTTCAATATTCTTTTTATTGTTTTCACTGTTCCTATTAACTTTTTTTTACTCCTATTTTTTTTTTTTTTCAATAGGAATCTCAAACTTTATTGTACAGTTTGGGATGAATATGTTAGTGTTCTTACCTCTTACATGGAGAATCCTGTTGCTACCCTTGTTTTGATACTGCAACTGTGTCAGGCACGGTTTTATCGGGGTGGTTTTCCTTATTTATTTATTTATTTCTACAAGTTATTAATTAATTATCTAAAAATTCTTATTATGTTTTTTATATTTTTTTTCACAGGTGAAGCTGGCCTATCAAATACTTTTTATGCGACGAAGCTTATATATTTGATCCACAGTAAGAAGAGATTGCTGATTTTAGGAACAGGTAAGGATTTTCTATTTGTTTTTTTAATGAGGTATTAGATTATCTAAAGTATTGTGTGTGGTATATAATTAAGTTAATTTTTCTCCCTTCCTCATTTATTGTATAGGATTGTTGTTGAAGGTGAGACTTCTTCCCATAAGTAGAGTCAGGTGTCTTCTGTTGGTTTATTGTCTGACACTGGTGACCCAGAAGTTGGAGTTAGGAAACTAAAGGAATTTTTGATGTCTGATGAGGTGAGTTGTACTTTTAATGCTTTAATTCTTTTTAATATCAACTCCCTTTTATTTATTAGTTAGTTGATGCTGTGTTTTAGTCATTTATGATTTATTATTATTATTTATTTTTTTATTTTTTATTTTTGTAGTTCTTTAGGAATTTTTTTTTGGTTGGTTTTTTTTTACTTCATTGTTGTTTCTTTCTATTTTTAGTAGTAGGATTAAATTATTGGTATGTTTCTAGGCTAGGATATTTTGGGTAAACTAGATATCCGCCAGTGCATTGCACAGGTAGACCGCTAAAGGAATTTCATATATAAAATATAACAAAATTGTGCTTGTCAGGCTTAATGTCATAAAGAAACTAAAAAACACAACCTGTATGGAATTACTGTCATCCTACGTTTGCAAGTAGCATGCAATCAATTCTTTATTTTGATGATATAATTTTAAATTCTTGTTATTAGTTCATCACCATCTCATTGAACTAATAATTTTTTTATTAATTCTTTTTTATTTCTTTTAAAGATATAATTTTCTTTTATTTCTATATTAATTTCACACCCGTACATTTACGGACATACTATGCTTCACACCTCGTGCATTTCACGAATATCTTTACTACCACTTCAGGAAGAAGTGCCAAAATTTACTCAGATGTATATTACAGATCCACATAATGAAGTGCTGAATAGGATTCGGACGGTTAGGTAAGTATGTTAGCGTAATTAGTATTATATTTTCTTATTTTCCTTTAGTTATGTATATTTTACGCTTTTATATCTATTTGTGTTGTTTTTGTTTTTGAGGAAAACTGTTGGTCCGAATGGTTTAAGACCTGATATAGTTGCTTCGTTCAAAAAGATGCTCGATGAAAAAAACCTTTTGGTCCAGTGGTTTCGAACGACGTGTGATCGATTTAATGGGTAAAAAATCCCTAAGATTAAACTGAAGCTCATTGCAAGTCATAGTAAAGATGGTCGGGCATATAATCTTCCAGAGAAAGATGAGGTTGCTGCAATAATTGAAGGTGATTTCAACATTGCGCCCGGGAAACGTGACAGTTGTTGAAACTCAATTAGGAGATCTGCAGTAGATAAGTGAAATTCACCCTCAATACCTGTCACTGCAGTATCCGTTGTTCCCATTTGGCCAAGATGGCTTTAGAACGGATGTGTATCGTGCTAGCATTGATGAATCTTTAGCTGGGGGAAGGAAAAAAAAAGTTTTTATGAAAGAATACTTTGCTTTTAGACTGCATGGGCAAAAGGATGAATCCCATTATATTTTATCGTCTCAAAGATTGTTCCAGCAGTTTTTGGTCGATGGTTATACAATGATCGAGTCTTCTCGACTCACCTTTATACGGTCGCATAAAAAAGAATTGAGATGTGAGCTGTATAAAGGACTCACTGATGTTGTTGGAAGGGGTGAGAGTGATGGTTCAAGAGTTGGGAAGCATGTAGTTTTACCTGAATCATTTACGGGGGTGCTAGTAATACCATGCAAAATTATCAGGATGCAATGACAATTTGTAAATGGGCTGGACATATAGATTTGTTTATATGTTGAAGACAAAGGGCTTCATCCTGAAGATCCTCTAGATATTATTTGTAGGGTTTTCAAGGTTAAGCTTGATTAGTTGATTGCTGATTTGAAGAAAAATAATGTATTTGGAGATGTTAGGGCAGGTATTAAAATTATGTTCTTTTTCTTAGAATTTTTGCTTTTTATTTGTTCATTGATTTTTTTAGTAATGTCTTTTGGAGATTCTTGTATTGTAGCTGTTTTTATCTTATCTGACAGTTATATAAAGTTTCAAAAGCGCAGCCTGCTTCACGTCTATATATTGTTATGGCTTATGCAAAAGTATAAGCTTCCTACTTCTGCTCACATTGACACTATTATATCTGCTAAGATTCTAGATGAAAGATCATATGAGAAATATTATCAGTTGGTTTAGGATTTAATGGTTCATGGTCTTTGTGGACACTTGAATAAGAAGTCGCCACGTATGGTTAACGGTCGGTGTTGGAAGTACTTTCCAAAAAAGTTTGTTGCAGCTACTACTATTGATGAAAGTGGATATCATGTGTATAAGCGGCCAAATAATGGTAGGTTGTTTGAAAAGAATAGGGTTCTCCTTGACAACCGATATGTCACTCCACATAATCGGTATTTCTTGATGAAGTATGGGGCTCACATTAAGGTCAAATGGTGCAACCAATCGAAATCTGTCAAATATCTCTTCAAGTACATTAACAAGGGGAATGACCGAGTTACAGTAATGTTCTGCCAGAAGGCTGATGGTTCCACTGAGAAAGAAGTTGATGAAGTTGACATATATTATGACTTTCTTTCTACTTGCGAAGCATCTTGGAGAATATTTGGTTTTAACATATACTAGTTTTCACCCATGTATTGCACAGGCCAATTAACAGTTATATAATCGTTTAGAACAACGTTTTATGAAAATAAATTAACAAATAAGCAAGACTATAATAATTAATGTAACAAACGGTAATAAAAAAATAAATATTGGTTTAGACATTACAAATTTCGAAATACTTCTTTATAAACTACATTTGACTACATTTGTTGTTTTATTTGTTGGATTCCCATCTTGATTAAATATCAACATTTTCAAACTAGAGACGATTTGTAACCTTAGAGACTACAACGTAGAACTGTCCATGGTAAATATTGACTTCCTTAAGAATAGCCCGACATGCGACAAGGATTGCCCTTGAGATTTATTAATTGTCATAGCATACGAAACAATCAACGGAAATTGTTTTCTTTCGAACTTAAATGGCAATCTGACACCCAAAAAGAGTCCACGACATCCTTGGGACAATAGTTAAGTCATTAGCACTACTCCCAGTCAAAAGTTTTGCTTCTAAAACATGGTTTCCAAGTCTTGTAATAAGCAACCTCGTTCCATCACATAATCCTGCAGCTGGGTCAATATTTCACAATAACATCACTCGAATACCAACCTTTACTTTTAGCTCATGATTATGGACACCTGAAGAGTTTATACCATTTAAGAATTCAGTCGAGTGATTACTTTCGAATAAATCAGTACTTTTTTCTGCTTCGCAAAAACTATCAGAACTGGAATAAGTTCTTCCCTCTTCTCGATTCATGGTAACCTTATAATCATTTATAGTTTGTACAACATCAAGTGTTGGAACAAGTATAACTCTTCCCTGTAAATAACAAACATCATCAAAGCTTCCAGGAAATGAAGGATACGTACTTTCAACAATTGATTGAACTGGATCATCTGAAGTACTAACCAACAGGTCATCAGGCACCTCTATTGTTGCACGACCTTCATTATCAATACTAATTGTACCGTTTCCTAAACTCAATATCCAATCAGAAAATGATTTCAACTCAAGACCATTTGAATCATTGTCTATATTCTGGAGCCTCATATTTTTTGTCAGTTGTAGAACTTTACAATGTTTCCACAATGGTGACGAATTTATTGTTGCATAAACAATGTCCTGTCTATTCCCTTTTGGAACAACTGAAAAAATTTGTCGAAAATTCCCATAAAAAACAATTGTTTTGCCTCCAAAAGGTTTATCCATATTTTGTGGATTGTAAAATCTCATTATGTCACGCAATGTTCTATCAAGTGCCTCAAAACAATACCTGTGCATCATTGGTGCCTTGGCCAAAATTATAAGCTTCATTTTTACTATGAGATCTGCAAGTAGACTACCTTGACTAATATTACATGTTGAATCTTCAGTAGGATTAAGAGGAATAAGAAATCTTGAATGAGCTATTCTCCCACTGAGTAAAAAAAGAGATGCAATACTACTTGAAGCAACATTTAATACAATTTCGCCCTTAGATCGTATGCAAGAAGATATTGTTTTCCAAACAAATGTTTTCCCAGTTCCTCCACACCCATATAAAAAATAGACACCTTTTTCTCCAGAAGTAATAGAATGTATAATTGTATTATAAACACATTTGTGTTCGTCTGTTAATAGGGTCACCATCTTTTTATGCTCATCAACCAAAGATGTTCTATCATAATTCAGTTAATCATATATAAGCCTATTTTCAGAAAATGAGGCGTCGGAAGCTGGATAAGGCATTGTAGGAAAATCACGCAAACTCGTGCCTCGACTCTGCAAAATCTTTTCAAGCTCCAACAATGCAAAATTTTGAATTTCTTCATCGCTCAAATGCAACTCTGATTTAGCAAACCAAGTAACAAAAAATAATACCAAATTCAAATTAAAACACATAAATTGAGAAACAACAATTATTAGCTTAGAAATAGTATAAAGTTATATAAAATAAATTTTCAATATCTTAAAGCTAAGAAATTAACTTGCAAGGTTTACAAAAGTAAATGAAGAGAAGACAATACCTTGGTGCCCTAAAGTACGTCTCCGCATGTATAATATATCGTCTGACATATGACATTAACAAGGCAGCCAAACAAATTCAGGTCGAGACATAGATTTTGATGTCAACAATGTTGCAAAAAGACTTCGAATAGAATGAGCTGATCCCCAATGACTTGCTTCTTCAATACCATTAATGTATTCTTTGTCATCATCTAGTAAACCAAGTGCATAGTAAGCATCTCTGAATGAGTCATATTGGATACCGTTGACATTCCTAATCTTCTCATATGAACTTGGACCTCATTTTACATTCAATAATGTTCTTAAGTAATACATCTCACCCTGACTAGGAGATACGTAAAAAATCTGACCAATTGTAAACCCACTCCTTTGTAGCATCCACTTCTTTAAATCTTCACGCCACACAAATTTTGTGGGGAATTCTGCATATGTCAAATTTCTGGTTTCATGATATTCTTTATTTGCCTCTATCCATGCAGTGAACATACTCTGTCTTGTCGTAGGACGATTTAGAACATTCTGAATTGGTTCATTTTCTCTAAAGTAGCATCTACTCCCAGGAAGGTGGAAAGACAAACACTTCACAGGAGGTTCTTTAAAATGGATGTCATAGCCAAATAAATGCCAAATTGCTTCACATGGTGAGAGATATCTACAATCCAAATATGTCTTAATTTCATCTACTCTATCATTACCTCCTTCGCCAGCATTACCATCGTAAAAACTTACTGTCACCCGGTCGTGGCCTTTGTGCACATACTTAAATAAATATTTAATTGATTTAGACCGATTGCACCATTCTACATTAATGTGAACATGAACTTCAGAAGGAGATACTGATTAAGTGGAAAGACATACCTATTATTAAGTTCAACTCCACTCTTGTCCACAGTCCTTTCATTATTCCGTCGTCTATAAGTCAAATATCCATCCTCACCAACAACTGTCGACCAAACAAACTTCTTTGGATAATGCTTCGTACATTATCATTTAGCCATACATGGAGAGTTAGATCGCAGTTCACCACAAGGACCATGAATCATAAGATCCTTCACAACTTCATAGTAAACTGGATCATTGTCTTTATCAGGGATTTCAGCAGAAATTACACAATCAATTTGCTTCGTAGTGGAATACAAAGTACCATCAATAAGCCAAAGCAATATATGAGCATGTGGCAGTCCATGCTTTTGAAACTCTATTGTGTACATTGCTAAACAAACAGTAGAAAACATATGGAAAAAAACCATAAATAAAAACAGTCATAGGAACTAAGCTTACATTTAACGCATAAAAAACATAAAACACAGTATTTTAAGGAAGAAAATACTTGCTTTAACTGGTTCAAAAATAGCATTATGCCTCAAATCTTTCATAAGTAAATCCAACTTCATTTTTAACACTTTGCATAATCTATCCGGATGATCTTCTGCCTTTAATCCTCTCGATTCAAGAAAACGAACAACCTCTGGACATTTTGGGTTACATGTAAAAAGTTATAAACAAATTAGGATAACCAGCTCACTTGCATATGGCCATTGCATCTTGATACTTTTGAATCGTCCACTGAGCCCCACCAATGTAAGACGACGGCAAATATATTCTCTTCCCAAGTGATGTAGGATTAGTATCACCCCGTAATAATGCATCAGCTAAACCACAATACAAATCACATCTAAATTCTTTTTGATGGATTCGCACATATAACAGACGTGAAGTCTCCACCATAGTATATGCATCAACCAAAAACTGTTGGAATAATCTTTTGGAAAATAGAATGTTAGGTGACTCGCTATCTCTTTCTTGTATACGGTATGCAAAAAATTCTTTCAAGGACACATACTTTCGACCACCATATGAGACAAAACTTGCACCCTTTAATAAAATATTATTTCTATAACCATCTTGGCCAAACAGAAAAAGTAAAGGGCACTGTAAAGCCAAATACAAAGGATGCCACTTATTAATTCGTTGTAGTTGACCAGTCTTAGTCTCAAAAATAATATCACTACCATCCAAAATGGTTTCAAAATCACCAAGTATCAACATAGCAATGTCATCTTTATCCGGTAGATTATAACACCTATCTTTGTTTTCCCGACTCTTGAAAAGTCTAAGTTTGACATTTTCTGTCTTGTTTTGCAACATTGTATCTCGAACCATTCTGAATGATTTTACCAAAGCATTGTATTCATCCAACAAAATTTTTAAATCATGTACTATTGCGCTCTTCCGATCTACATACTATCAGCAATATCCTCACTTGAATTAAAAATATAATTACAAAGAAAATCACACATCCAAAAATATGTGTACCATATTTAATGTGAAATGTATGTTACCTATTGTATGTGATATAATACTAAATAGTAAAAAATATATAGTGTGATTCAAGTTAAATTATGAGCTACTGTATGCATGTAAGGTAATGGGTTTTTATATTATTTTTGAGGCAATAGCTTGTTTGTTTTTAGCCCATAATTGAAGTATTAATAGTACAATTAGGTTTGTATTAAAAAAAAATATTTGTACTAGTTACTTTAGAATGATTGCCTCTTTTAGTAACACTATTGGATCTGGTAGTAATTTGCAAAGCAGAAAAGTGTATGCAATTTCCATAACACTATTGGATCTGGTAGTAATTTGCAAAGCAGAAAAGTGTATGCAATTTCCATAAACTGGAAAACAGAAGTTTCTATGATAAGTATGATTTAAAGTGCATAAACATAAATACATTGTCTTTCATAATTAATAATCTAGAATACAGATAATAGATGATGGTAAGAAAATAGTAATTAAAATGTAGAAATGACAGCATTTAGTCTTTTTCAACTTTGATTTCCTTACCTTTCTTGAGACGAGGGACCTTTGTAGATAACCCGCCATCGGACGCCATACTACTGTTAGCACTATCTTCGAAGGCATGATTACGGCTTCTTTTGGTTAAGGTGTCGAGTGATGTCTTGTTTGCATTTTCACTGATTGAGTCATCCAACTAAAAGAGAATATATTATTTAGTATCTTGAAAATGTGAAATAATTCTAAATTTGTTCACAACTATCTTTTTTACCTCAATTACCTCTTCCCCAATCATAGCAAGCCATGATAACATGTCTGATTTATGGGAAAAGAAAATATTTTAGTAGTGTAATTTGCTATTTATGAATTAAAACCTAAATAAAATATTAAATAGTAGAACCTTGGTAATGTTAACTTCCGTCTTTTTATACTTTGCAATCAAATTAGCATCACTGGAGACATCACGGATAGAAAAAAGGGATTTGGATTATCTAACTAAACATTTTGATTTCAAATGTGCACTTTGAATAGTAAGAGTTGGTTTACAAGGCACTCTAACTCTTCTGGTCAGCCCGCAGTCGTGATAGAATATTCACTACGCTTGGCAATGCTGCTCCTTTGATTTTCTGCTTGGTCCTAAGTAAATGTATGTTTGTTAGTACGGTAAATGTGAAAAATAGGTAAATCCATATGGACAATACCTAAGCGATGCGATCTCTAATTTTCCTTGCATTCTTTCCAATTAGAACAGATCACTGAAGCTGTCCCATAGCATAAATGTGGCATTTTGAATCCCGACAACGACGTTAACTCGAACTCTATAGCAGGGGTTTGGATTGCTTGCTCGAAGTTTATAGAGATTGCAGTAGTAGCCTCTAGGTGAGCTGTTTAGCTTCCTTTTGCATTTTCTGCAGCTTATATATGACCAATTGCCATCGCTCAGTACTGCTGTGATTTGGACTGTAACAAAATAATATCCTGCCTGCAATATATTGATACAATAGATATGAGATCTGGCTATTACGATATAACAATCATTCTTGCTATAATTTAATTTTTCTAAGTTAAATAGACAATGACCTCTTTACAGTTCACAATCTCTTTGAGCGTCATGACTGGGTAAGTGCCACCCTCTAATTCTTTAACCATAGTCCGGGTTGATGAGTTAGAAACATGAGTAATGGTGTCTACTGGGTCATCATCTTCGTCGTCACCCCTACAAAAACATTTGTACTGTTAAGAATAAATACAATATAAGTTGCAGTTATGGTAAAAGTGACTTGTCTGTGCTATACTTGTTGAAATCTTTGATCTCTGGCATGGAAGAATTGGTTATTAGTTTGGTTGCGTAGTAGGCATTAGAAAGGCCAACTTTTTGTTTGAAAATCTTAGCAGTACAAAGTTGAATAATAATGACAAATGTGTTTTTGTGTGCTACTTCGATGAATTTGACCATTTCATTAGCATATTTACCCCATAAAGTGCAAATAATTCTATTCTTCCTGCAATAAGAGTACATACTTAGGAAAAAAAATATGGATGTGCAATGTTAAAGTAAAATAACAGTTCTGCGTTATTACTTATTGTCTTGAATTTCCACATCAATATGCCTGTCAATAACTCCGGTTGCTGTTCTTTTTTTTTTTTGGTGGATGTAGTGGGTATGTAAGTGACACGCCCCACTCCCAGCACCTCTAACTTACTAGAAGTGTGACGTGTGCCGACGATAAACTCCAACTAAAAGCTAGAATTTACCGTCAAGGCTCGTGGATATACTATTTATTCTAAAAAAAAAATTTCGACAGCATCTCCTCTAATTTGTTAACAACCAACCTG
>CAVNYN010202225.1:0-17708 GCA_963692815.1 Nyctanthes arbor-tristis
GTCAAATGAAAACTATTTTCCTGGCAAAATTTTTGAGCTCATAGTATTTCGTGAAACAATAAAGTTGAATGAAATTGTGACTGATAAGGAAGAAGAAATGGCGCGAAAGATGTTTTGGATAGGTTTTTGGTGCAATCAAATCCCTCGGTGGACCGTTCTTCAATGACTACGGTGGTATTGGAAATGTTGAAACGAATCTTGAATCAATTGAAATTCGACCAAATCGATATTTGTTTACTCCTAGGTTGCTTGGTCAAAATTTTTCCTCAACGTTTTCAGTATATCAAGAGATAGAAGATCAGTAATAAAGTTATATTTTCTCGGTCCTTTTTGTTTGTCATCCCCATTACCTAATGTCAAATAGCGGTTAGTATATGTTTTGGTCAAATAAGCATTAAAAAGGTTCTATATTTATCGTGAGCAATATTATATATATATATATAATGCATGGTAATTGATTGTTCGTTAGTAACTTGGTGGTCTCCAACCCAAACATTAAATTCTTCCATTTAATTTCTGAAGTACAGGATATACCAATAACATATGACATTTTGCATACAACTTATACAAGCAATAAAATCAGTAAACAACCTATGATTTAGACATTTGGATGAGTAACCCATCCAAATGTAAAAATGCTAACTAAACACTAGAAACAGGCATTCAATCTAAGCAAGTAGCATTATTTTTTAATAGATAAGTTCAAATAGTTACGTATGTATCGTGACACATTTAAGTGACCGTTTCTCTTTGTAAATGTCAATGTACGTAATTGACCTTTCATTTGAGGAAATAAGTGCATAAGTATTATTGTGTAGCACTTGTGTAACATGTTTGTGTCACCTTTCGAGTTACCTGACTTAATAACAAGGTTTTAAAAAGTGTAAGTGTGGAAAAGGGTCCAGGTCGAACATGTGGCCTAAATGCATCTAAGCACACCGATGCATGATAAGTGTGATCAATTCGTGTTAAAATATAAGGCATGACAAAGCGTGAATTAAACTTAGACTTTAAGTATAAATGCCGCCTAAGCAAGTTTTTAGAACATTGTTTAGAGCATCTCTAATGTAACATGCTAACAATGTAAATGTGACAAAGAACATTCACATTACATTCGATAAACTATCCAAAACAAAAATGTTTACATTGTATATTTGACAAGTTATTATTAGATATTTTGAAAAAAAAGAGAAAGAAATATATTGATTGGATAAATTAATGCATGACAATTTCATCTCATGACAATGTCAAACATTTAATGTGTTAAATAAGCACTTTTTTATCAACTGTCATGATATTCCATGACTATCACAAACATTAAATAAGATTATCTACTGGTGGATCAATAAATGCATTGGCATCAATACTTAAATGATATATTAACGAATAATAATAAATAAGATTGACTAATCCACTGTCCATATTATTATTATGAGTAATGCTATTCAGCACCATTGGTGCTTAGCACCATATCAAAGTGACACTAAATGATAAGTTGAATTAAGTGAATTATTTATTTATTCATTTAATTCCACTTATCATTTAATGACACATTGGATACCACCTAGACTGATGCCAAACACCACTAGTACTACATAGCATCATTCTATTATTATTATATGAATAATGTTGTACTCCACTATTATCAGTGGTTAACACCATAGCACATGATTAATTAAATATGTAGTGTATATGGTATTTAGTGAATCCATTAATTAGTTGGATTTCTAATTTTGTACCATATAGCTATATGTAGCTAGTGTGGTTGGTGCAACTTGGCATTTCTCTTATGTTACAAAACTTTCGAGAATTTCTTGAAAATTTTCTTATAAATATATATGTAGTATTGTAATAGAAGAGTACCCAAACTGTGAAGCCACAGTAGAAAAAATGAGTTCCTTGGTTAAAATTTTCTTGTATTTTGCCTTGTTAAAATAACAGTAAGAATTCAAAACGATATACCGGGGCAAAATATTTTGCTTCACTGTTATTCAGGAAATCATGATCTGGGAACCAATACACTTGTACCCAGGCAAGCATTCGTTTTCCGGTTCGTACAAAGTTTTTGGAGGTACTTTGTTTTTCTGTGATTTTAACACCAAAGAGGGTTTCGGCAATTATGCTGTTTTCGACGATAACATATTTTCCCAGTGTGGTGATTATTGTCTATGGCTTATAAGGAGCAATGGCCCCTGTTTACAGAGGACCATCATAGAGAAGACATTATGGTGTCAACCATGGAAGCTTCCCCAACCACCTCCCAGAGCTGATATTGGTATCAAAAAATTATTATAAGCAGCCTAATTAAAGGCTCAAATATTGCCATTAAGTTATATAAATAAATAATATCGCAGATTAATCTTGCGAGTGTGACGAAAGGAATGAAACTGAACTCCCCCTCTCCCTCCCCCTCTTTCTCCCCACTTACGAACTATGCTCTAGCAGCTTGCTTAAATGATATCTATATTTGAAATTTAGTATACACGTTTCGTCAAATCTTACACTTTATCACGTATTAGTGCGCCGATTTCTACTGGATCTACAAAGGAAATGATACGGCTCCCAAATATATGTACGTTCCTAGACATAGAAGCAAGTCAGCGTTAAATTCACTAAAAATTATATATAAGTAATTGAGAATTATCTTAATAGTCATTTTCAAGAACTTCTCAGAAGTTTTGTTGAAAAACATCCCTCCTATATAGCATACATGGATACATAAAATGTGAATTTAAAATACACATAACTTGGATCGGAAGAGCACATGATGCACGCCATGTACATTATATGCATCTTGGTTGGTGATGCAAAGAGGATGATAAATAATTCAGAGAATAATGCTTTAGATAATAAGTTTGACAAAAATACATATACCACCTATGTAATTACCATTGATTTATTTATAACTATTACGAAGTTTGCAAATTTAGATCTTTTCATATGTCTCTTTTCAAAAAAAAAAAAGAAATCTTGTCATATGTCAATTTTATTAAACTTTTTATATAATTCTTTGTTCTAATAACACAGCTCTAACTTAGAAGGCGACAACCTTTCTAAACATGGCACTGCAAGATTTCTTTATATACTAGAAGGTGTACACACGATGCACGAAACCGGCGTTAACTTTTGCTTACATTGGCATAGGTATTATAATAGGAAGCTGAATATTTAATTTAACTTTTTGAACATTTATTTATTTTTAAGATAATAATAATCATAAGTAAAATAATATTTATAATAAGATGATATATTTGATGAATCTTTTGTTACAAACTCTTAGAATGGCCATTGCTATTTATAATCCTGGCATATTGACATAGAATGCTTGACATAGAAATAAAAATTCCTATGAAATTTATTTATGTAAAGCCAAAATAATATCACACTTGAGTAAGATAACAAATCTTCAATAACCGCATGAGGAATAGAAAATCCACCATGGACACTGGTGCTAAAGCATTGAAAGACTTGAAAAATATGTGCCCTGTGGAGTTTGCACGTATCCCATCTCTTCGTAATTTAATTTTACTCCAATTAGCTGGAACATATCAGGATTTTACTAAATAACTCAAATTCCACTTCTAATTTAAGTAGATAATTAACAAAAAAACATAAAGCCACAAAGGGGACAAATTTTTAGCCAAAATCAAGGGAATTTACTATGTCAAGAACCAAATGGAAATTCATTAAACCGAAATCTAGAAATAGAACCAATGAAGTATTCATCGTCACAAATCATACCATAGGTAGAGGCAGTGAAGTCAACTGAGCATAGACCTCAACATTTTCCATGTTGACCTCTGCAAAAAAAAAAAAAAACTTAGTGTAAACTCACAGAGAGGGAGGAAAAGAAAAATTCGAAGGAAATATTCAATAGAAAAGAAAAAGAATGGAATCAAATTTAAGCAACAAAAAACTATGTCTTTATCTATCTATGTTATCACATAAGCACATCCCATCGTAATGAACCATCCAAGAGTATCAAGGTAAATGGAGTGATGGATATACATCTTTATTAGATAATATATGGAAGATGGCAGGAAAGATAGAGTATGAACCCTTTGACACCATTTGTGTTCTAGCTTCAATTGCTTGTTATTCTCTTCCGATCTTGGTCGTCTCAAGTTCCTAGTGGACCATGAATTCGACATCTTTTGTCACATTGAACATGAAGATATTTAGAAACATTAAGAAAAAAGAGAGAAGCATTGAAAGGCTTTATCAAGTAAACCACAAATGTCTCTTAAGAATTTTTTTTTTTTACCGTTTCAAAAGGAATCTTATTTACGAACTCAAGTCTTATCACAGGCTATCGAAGATATTTACGAACTTACATCATTGAAATTTTAGTAGTTGGTTTGTTTGGGATATAAAACAGACTCATAGAAAGGCTTTATCATGTAAACCACAAATGCCGCCATAAACAATCGTTTTCTTTCTGTATTTCCAGAAATCTAGAAATTTCTTTGTTCCAACTTGCGAGTCCAAATGAAAAAGAAATATGCAAACCTTGATATTGAATTCTATCTCAAACTTATTTTGAGACACAATTCACCAAGGACGACGTCTAAATCTCTCACAGGATCACTTTCATAATCATGGTCTCCACATGATCATCAGATGTACCTACATGACATGAGAATGTCAGAGAATAAATTTGAACGTCACCAGACATCGGACTAAAATATCATTGCTCCAAAGCCTTCTAGAATATTAGGAAAAAAACTTCAAAACATTAATATATAAATAATTTTACGAAAAATTGTGAAAATAGAAAATCACTCCAAAGTCAAAACACTGCCCAAAACTATTCATACATGTATTCAAGATATGTTCAAGTATCTACTGAAGAATACATTGCATTATATTTCATGTTCCAAGTTAAGAAAAAAAAGGTTGAGCATAATATAATGCAAGATCACGTTGTACAGAAAACTAGTTAGGGCTAGATAATAAGTAAAAAACATGTAGGAAAATGCCTATGTAGACGCAAAAAAATCAACAATTTTATGATACTTTATTAAACTCACCCAGCCATATATCCCATTTAGAAACAATTCCATTCTATGAAATATCCAAGAACCCTGCATCAGAATGAAAACAGATCACAACATATCTTTATACAAGTTCACACAACTTATAGCCTGCATACATGGAGAAGTTTACTAATCACTTTGTATGTGGATGTGCTTACTGTAAACTACAAGCACTATTTTCACTTGTGAACCTTTTGTCTTGTAGATCACCAAGCATCATAAAACAAATACATTAGCCAATAATAATCTCACTGTCATAAGTGTACTAAGATCTTAAAGAATAAATAAATTTTTGTACTTGGATATGTTTCTTGCCATCTTAACTTGTGTTTGCCTACTATAAAACATGTGTCAAATTGAATTTTATGCATCATAGATTAATTGGCACTAAGAGATTGGGGAAAAAGAAAATCAAAATTATTTATTTATTATTTTAAAACATGATGCTAGAAGAACGTTAATGGTGAAATGTTCCAATCAAAGACATAGCTAATGTGAAAAGGCCCATGGATATATCAGGGCCCAAAAAAAAAAAAAGCACATTCTTCCACTAAGACAGAATTATGTAAACAAAATAAGAATATTTTTAACAACCTTAAAAAGGTTGCACTCGATTTACCCCATCTTAGAAGTTTGATAGTCTTTATGAACATCCCTTGCAAATGACCAAAGAAGAGACACCAGACATGAAATTTTTCAAAATATAATGACAGCAGTAATAGCAAAATATGGAAACAAATACCGGTTTGCACGTATGAGTTCATAATTTGTAACTTCACCGGCTTCATTAGTGAGCATCTTTGTATCAATTTTTCCAATAACAATATATATTTACCAGCTATGAAAACATAATAAATAGTTCTAAAATAGATTAAAAAATTATTAAAGCCAAAAAATTTCTCTACTTGAAGAAATGATTTAGCATAATTGATAAAGTAAAATTGAAAGTGCTTTAGTTCCAAAAGTGAAGCAATTATATATGAACATGGAAACTAATTCATTTTTTCTAGTGGGGTCAGTTTTATCGTGGCAGTAGTGGGTGCTGACATGATAAATATCGCAATCTCCTTAAAACTCATTGAATCAAGAAACACACACAGAGAGATGTACATTAGTAATGAACAGAAGTATAATCCTTTTCCTTACCAATTTACCATTCTTATTAGATACCTAAGCTTGAAATAGAGCCAAATTAAAAATAGAAGTAACATAGACCACTTATTATTAATATTTACCTTCAAGCCTTCTCAAAAGTAGCAGACTGATCTAGCTTGTAAACATCAAACTTCGAACATGCTCCTAACCGAGATAGACTTACTAAAATGTAAAAAGCAAGCTTATAGAAATCCTAAACTACTTGTAGAAATGAAACATACAAGTACATATATTTCTATAATCAAAATTGAAGGAAACATCAGAAAATAAAATAAAAAAAAAAATATGCCACTAACCTTCAAACCCATCAATTTCTAGACATAAATTGTGCTCTAATCGATTGGAGGATAAGAAGAAAGGAACAAAGTGGATAGCAAGTAATTTCCTAATCGACGGAGAAGAGAGTAATGAAGAGCACATACAATTCCTTTCATTTCTTTAACTTCCATCAAATCTCCACGCAGGTTACGCACGGCCATCTAAAAACATCAAAACAACCAGTTCTCCAGTGATTTGATCCCTGAACAAAAACCCAAATCTAATAAGGAAAAAAATGAAAAGAAAAAGGAGAAGAAACGAAAAGCTATCAAAGGAACGTACCAATATCATCAGAGAGAGAGATTGGAAAGATGGGGTTGCGTATTGAAGGTGGGAAATAATCCTCTGAAAATTACAGAGCCATGGTTAAAGACAAAGAAGAATGGGGATTGCGTAGGATTTGGAAGTGTAAAGCTCCAACAAATGAAAAAAATTATGACGAAGCAAGCAGACAAAATAGCAACGACGATGGGTCTCACAAGACCTGCTCTTTTATAATAGTAGGATATAGAGTAATAATCAGTTGAAATGATTTAGCGTCAATAGTTAACACTTTATAGTGCTCTAACAGTTGACCCCAATAAAATATTTAACCAATTGACAATGAATAATTTCTTCCTATTGGCGGGGAGCAGTTATGGGACCTGTGAGTCCCGCATCCACGTAACTGTTTGGCATCTAAAATGGGACTGTAAGTAATGTAATCACACCTTATATATTTATACATCACAAATAATTATAAGTTTTCTATTATTCTTTTGTAATTTATTTGCAATGTGTTCGCAAACCAATTCTATTTTTAAACAAAAATTAGTCAAACATTTACATTCACATATTTCATATAATTTGCATGCACTGGATAAATCTCTATCGATTCAATCTCACTCATTCTATTATAAGTTTTCTATTATTCTTTTGCAATTTATTTTCAATGTGTTCTCAAATCAATTCTATTTTTAAGCAAAAATTAGTCAAACAATTTACATTCACATATTTCATATAACTCGCATGTACTGGATAAATCTCTACAGATTTACATTCAATCTCACTTATTCTCTCACTCTCTTATTTCTCATTAAAACTCATTAAAATGAGTCAGCAAATGAGTCATTTTTAAGGGAGTTTCGTTAATTATTGGGGTAATTAATATTCCCTCATAAATATTTAAATTTTCTTTTACTCTATGGACTGTTTGAAGAAAGTTTATTTGCATTAATTAGTGAAAGTTTGTTATGAAAATTTTCTTGATTAGAAAATATTTCTGTGTACTGAAAATCTAATTGTTGTAATATAGATTTACCACAAGGGGGCCCCTAAATAAAGGTTTTAAACATATTTAAGTGAAAAATTTACTATTTCATAAAGATAGAATAACTTCTAAAATCAGTCCACAATCTTCCCTTTTATATAAATTCTGTTTATCGTCTAGTAAATATAATAATTTTATTATATCATTCTTTTAATATAATTAAGAATATTTCAGAGAGAAAAACTTTATTTGGCTTTTCAACTACTAAATTATTATAACGTATTCCTTGTGGAATTAGTATTTTGACGAAAATAATTTGTCTTTTACATAGAATGATAAATATTAAAATATTCAAAAGTGTTACAGATATCATTTTATTGATTTTACTTTTTTCAAAAAATTAAACTCAAGCTGCAATTTTTTCCTTTTTGAAAACATCAACTAATAAAACAATATTTTGTAGTAATTTATAAACTAATTTATAAAAAATCCGGTGAAATTGTATTTAAATGTGTGATATCATAAGCTGTCGTGTCACTGGCTTTTATAATTGGAAGATTTTCAAAGCAATTCGTCACATGCAACCTATGCATATATCCCCACTCAACCCATCAAAAAGCTGAGCTAGCTTGTTCTTAGAATTTTTATCCGATCTAAAAAATTTATCAAATCAATACTAACCATATATTCTCTATGAAAAATAAATTTTCACATTTTTCAATAATTTTTCTTTACATTATCATAACACATTCTCCTATAATCTAAAACTCTTTTACCATAAAGTTCACAAGAAAAAGCTTGTATGAAATATAGTAGAGTATGTAGGGTAAATGTAAAGAAAAATTATTAAGAAATGTGAAATTTTATGAATACTATTTGATTGGTATTGATTTGATAAATTTACTAGTCTTGCACTCGTGCGTTGTATGGGGAGACAACTTTACAATAATATAAATTACAAAAAGTTAAACAATTAGTTGACAACAAATTTTCACCAATGGTCCATATTAATAATAACACAACAAAGACCTGCAATTGTTATAGAATGCTACAAAATTGAAAATTAGTAGATGAAAAATAACACAATAAACTAACATATTTAGTCTAAATTGTTGAAAGTTGCTTTGAGCACCTCGTTCACCTATTTACTTGCAATCTTTTTCAGAAATCATGATCTTTGACCACCCCAATTCGGTATACCCTCAATACAATGAAGAATACCAATAATGTATATAATTGAAACAATCTTCTTTCATTCACATTTCGAATCAGTCTAGGTCGAAGCCGTTGCAGCATGCCAATATTTTTGCTTTCGGAAGCAAATTATTTATTTCGTATAAAGACAGAGACTATATTCCAATAGAAGATCTCATGTAGTAGAATATTTTGCTACAATTACAATTTCAAACAAATAGCCCATTTTGTACATATCAAACTCAATAAAACTTGCTCATAATCTGCTGAAGTTATGGCGTCATTTGTTGGAAGCATTTTTTAAGTGAATCACTAAAAAAAACTGACCCCCCAAGTGACGGATGTCAATATTCAGGACTACAAATCCCACCTCCATTTCAGTGAATGATGACAAAAAAGTATTATCTAAGTGGTGCCATAATGGGACTACATTTAACCATAGCATTCTTTTCAAAAATGCTATGTATTTGAATTTTATTATTAAATTTTATAGTACTCATGCAACCTGCCACTGAGATTTTTTCTCAATAGCATCCTCTCCCTCACCACAAACGCACTCTATTTCATTTTAACCCTAATTGTCCTTCGTGTGTTAATATTTCTCAGTAGATATTCCTGTTACTATATCAAATATTTAATTTTTTGTTTTCATGTTTGCCCCTATTTAATTACTACTTTATTACCTTGATTTAGAAGGAATTTTAATGAACATTCATACTATTAATTAGGCATGATGGTTAAAATTAAAAGAATACCTATAAAATTAATATTCCAGCAAAATTACTTATTGTTTTTTAATCTACGTAAGATTACCTACAGCTCTACCTTTGTGGGACGGAGGTGGTAGTTTAGATAAAGCCTCCAATAACTTTTCCCAGTCTAGGAACGGAGCTAGCACTCAACATTAGAGTGTACCTAAATTGTAGATTAGTTTTAATTTTAGTATGGAACTTTTTATTCAAATATTTTATACGGCAAACAAATGTCATTTTCCTATATAGTCATATAGAGCTTTGTAAAAGGATTCAACTACTAATAAAAACAGCCACATATATAAAACTACATAAATTTATGACTTGACTATTTATAAAAGAGGGATTTGATCCAAGAGGGGAGCCCAAGCACAGCAGAGCATAGCCACCCCAGCTCTGCCCTTGCCTGGAACTGGGAATAGTAACAGGATGGGTATGCCTTGCCCGCCCCCATTCCGTTAAGGAAACCCCCGCCCTGTGCCCACCCGGTACCCGATTGAATTGCGTGCGAGGAGGATACAAGTCGGGGGAGGTTCGGGGCAGATATAAAAAAAATACCCGTTATCCGCCCCGTTAAGAAAATCTTTAAAAAAAGAATTAGAAACTATATGAAAAAACCATCCAAATTATCATACATCAAGCGCAAATTGATTTGTCTTTGAATTAGTTTTTGTTATTTTAAGGAAACTTAAATTTTGAATTAGTATAAAGTTTGTTAAAAATTTAACAAAAAGAAAGTTAAACAAAACAGTTAAGGCATATTGATTTATCTTCAAGTGTCAGGATTTGAATCCTCAGCTACTCATTAACCCTTCTTCAATAACTAATTCTTTTATTATAATATAAAAAAACAGGTATGGGGTCGGGGGCGGCCACCACTCGCCCCTGACCCGATAAGAGTTTGGAGGTGAAACTCTTCGCCCCATACCCGTCTCTATAGTTAATAGGTGGGTAATACCCGCCCCATTCAAAGCGAGCCCCTATAGGTATCAGGTAAGAGGTATAAAATTGTCATTCCTCCCCAAAACCCTCTCAAAGATCAATATTCAAAGTTGGAGGCTTTTGTTTAAGTGTATTTTCCTCACCGCAATGATATATTTTCCATTTATTTTCTTCCCACTTCTCCAGCTGATTGAAAAGAAAAACCTCTATATGCTCATGTAGAGGAAAATCTTACCAAATGTTGTCGGTGGAGATTTCCATAATTCCGATCAAACATCATATAGTGTTATATGGTTACATGACATGTATAGAGGTACGACAAATAAAAAATCACAACTATGTGGTGTGTGGAGCACCCCGATATAACTTACTTTATGATTTATTTTGCATCTAGTCTTAGTTCTCTGAACCAACGATTTTAATTAACCCCAATCTCAAGAAATGATATAAAAAAGACGTTTAACGTTATAAATAACGTTAGACATTACGCATGGCATACATATAGACACATCACATTAGTTGACAGTCAGTCACATTGACCTATAAGATTGATGTGTCGTACTCAAATGCATGTCTCTCATAGTGTTTGATATTATCTATGACGTGCAAGGTTGATTTTATACCCTTAGGTCCCAAAATATATATATATATATATATATAATAAAAACTAAAAAAAAATATTTTTCTCTTGTTTTCCTACCAAGGGCTAAGGAAGCGTGAAGTCAAGCGTCAAGTATATGCACCGTGTAAGTTCCGACTCCATAAGTTCTCCGGTTGACTATTAATCCCATCTTTCGTTTCTCATCTCCTCCCAGCACAAAAGAGGAAACTGGTTCGTTGATGAATCTTGATAATCTTTCACTGTAAAATTCCTTCCACACCCCCACTGCATTATCCATACCGTAATTTTCCTTTTCATTTCCCTCCTGCAGTCAATTATAGATCGGAAGAGCACACGTCTGCGCTTATGCGCCTTCCTTCTTGACTGCAAAACCTAAGACCCTTTAAATTTCTTCTTTCATAATGAACCATTTTTTTGACGTAATTGTTCTATTGAGATGATTCCAAGAAAGGTCAAACGCTTGAGTTTTGTCAGATTCGATATTGTTGAGGGGATCGAATTTGAAAATTGGGTTCTTGAAAGGATTAGGCTCGCCAATTTTTGCAAGCTTCCTATCTCTGCTGGTATTCAGGATTATAGTACAGTGAAAGAAAGCTGAGATCAGCCAAAAGACCAAAAAGGTGGAGCTATTTTTCACTGGGAGGTAATAGATTTTCAGGCCGGATACTGGCAGGGATAGGAATCTTGCAAAATTTGTTGACACTATCTCTTTCCAGCAATGCACTTTCAAGTTCGGTTCCTTCAACAATCTGGAATCTCACGAACTTATGAACTTACTTGCTTTTGTTATTGAGTTTTCCTTAGAAACTTGCGATTTTAATGTTGTTGGGTAATTCTTAGACACGTTTGCCAGCCTCATTTTTGCCTTGTAATTTGATTCCATATTATGTTTTTGTTGACCTTGAAAGCTTCTTGTGGCCAAGACCCTATATGTAAAGATTAGATTGCAACCTATTCAAGTTAGTTGGTGTGGACTAGTTCTTGGTATTGCCTTTTAGACTGTTTTATGCTGTTATGAATTGATGTTGCTGTAAGGGTCTACCATGTTCCTGTTTTTGAATCAGTTGCTTGTAAACATGAAATTAGAGCTTCTTCTTCTATTGTTTAGATGAAATGGATGATTACCGAAAGTAGAGATTCTCTGAAAATGTCCTCGTCTCAACAAGAAAGTAGCCAGTGTGAAAGGATGAAAACTAATTGCCCTACTCTGTTATCAAGACATGATTGTAGATATTTGATACAACATGTGTGAAAGAGTTCTCCATGGATAACACGTCAGTGTACACTGTTTGTGGTCATAGGCACTTCAAGTGTAATTTCAAATGTTTGTTCCTTCTATTTCTCTTTCATCTTCAACAATCTCAATGCTGCAATGGGTATTTTGTATTTCAAATACATAGGTGTAGACATTGGGATTTCAATATGGTTAACAATGACTACACTCAATGGGAGATGTATGCTATTGGTGATAGCGCTAATCCCACCATTAACAGCCAGGGAAACAGATTTATTGCCCTTGACAATCCTTTTGCTTTGCTAAAGAGATTCGTGTGAGAAAATGAAAACCAACACTATTCACAGATAAAATGTTGAACCACTGTATGAAGATGGTAAACATAGTATTAAAGAAAGCAAAATATACCATGCATCTTACTAAGGTTTTCCTTGTAATTTTCAGAATTTTGTTGACAGGTGACAAAGAGAATAGTGAAGCCAGGTAAGTACTGGAAGCACTGGAACTGGAGATCAGTGGTGACCTCATGCAACAAAGATAAGTTTGCCTTTCACACATCGAAGTGTGTTTTCTTGGTTACAGTTTATCTCACAAAGGATATTGGTATCTACATCCTTCTGAGAGAATTTGCATGGCTAAAAGTGTAAGATTTGATGAATTTTCCTTCTCATATCATACAGATTTTTACACTTCAAAACCAATTACTACAGTCTCATCTTCCATGGATCAATTTTATTCATTAAATTGGTCCCTTTCACCCTCCAGTCTAAGCCCACCAAATAACTTGGTCCTGTCACCATGTCATGAGCCAGCAAACAGCCCCATATCTGATTCCCCCACAGTACACGCTCAAAGATGAGATTCCAATTCCACGTTAAATTCAAATGCTGTAGCTCTTCTCTCAACAGTAGACTGTGTATCTTGTTCAACTTGTGTCTGCACATATTAATTTACCTCCTGAAACTACACCTTCCATCTCTATTTCACCCGGCCAAACTCCTCCCACTCCATTCATTCCATGCAGACTAGGTCGAGATCTGGTATTTGCAAACCTAAAGCCTTTTCCACCTGTGTGTCTGTGTGTTCCCTGGAAACATCCTGTCAGGCTTAATTCCCATTGGCAAAGAGCTATGGCTGAAGAATACACTGCTTTAATGAGTAAAATTGTACCCGTATCGAGAGGGAATGAATGTGGTTGACAACAAGTGGGTATATGAGCTGAAATATAATCCCGATGGATCCATTCAAAGGTATAAAGCCTGGCTAGTTGCTAAGGGGTTTCAACAAACTCCCTGGGTTGATTATTTTGACACTTTTAGCCCAGTAGTAAAGAGTTCTACCATCAGACTGGTGCTTACTGTTGCTGTTTCAAAAGGATGGGCTATCAAACAGTTGGTATGTAAATAAATAATACATTTCTTAATGGGTATCTTCAAGATGGAGTTTTTATGTGCCAACCTGAAGGATTTGAAGATTAGACCAGATTTTGTTTCCAGGCTAGACAAAGCGTTTTATGGGCTCAAACAAGCCCATTGCGCTTGGTTTGAGAAGCTCAAGACAGCACTCATTCAATGGGGGTTTTGTGAGTTCTAAGTCAGATTCCAGCCTTGTTTGTTTACCGGAATTTTTCATGCTCTATTTTCCTTCTTGTTTATGTGGATGATATATTGGTGACTGGAAATGACAGAAGATTTTATTCATAAATTGGTGACAAAGCTTAATTCTCAGCTTTCCTTAAAGATTTTAGGAGATCTCAACTATTTTCTGGGCATAGAGCCAACTTGAAATGAGATTGGTTTTTAATTGCCTCAAACTGAATACATCATAGATTTACTTAAGAAAACCAGCATGTCATAGTGCAAAAGCTGCCTCACTCCCATGGTATTTGGTTGCAAATTAGCCTTGAGTGATAGCCCTCTTTTTCCACAAGGCTCACTATACAGGAGTACTATTGGAGCTCTGCAATATCTATCCCTGACACAGCCCGACATTTGTGTTAACAAATTAAGTCAATTCTTACATGCTCCAACTACAAGTCACTGGGGCCATGTAAGAGAGTTTTGAGAAATCTTAAAGGCACAATTAGTTTTGGTTTATATTTTTCACCTTCAACTCATTTTCTCCTTGAGGGGTTGGTGATGCTGATTGGGCCACCGACTTGGGTGATAGGAGATCATAGAGTGAGTATTGTTTTTATATTGGTGGAAATTTGGCTCAGTGGAGTCCAAGGAAGCAAAAAGCTGTTGCCAGGTCTTCTACAGAGTCAGAGACATAGGGCCTTAGCCCAGGAATTGCATATTTCTCTGCCGCAAGTTCTTGTATTATGGTGTAACAACATGGGAGCTGGTTCGTTAGCCTCTAATCATGCTTGGATGAAACACATTGAAGTCAATGTCCACTTTGTAAAAGAGAGAGTTGTGAACAAATAGCTTGATGCGCGATGTGTTCCGAGTTCTGACAGTCACAAGAAGCTCTTAGTGAATCCAGATCTCCTTCAGCTTGGTTATTCTTCTTATTAGTATATAGGGAGTGAGATGCGTAGTTTGTAAAACCTAAGAGATACATAAGCTTCAAGATTTATGTTGTCCCTAGTGTATGATTTGTAATCTCTTACTTGCCTTTTGCAAAAGCTTTTGACAGTCAAATAAATAATTTTCATTATAGTGTATCTACATCGATTTTGATTATTGCGCAACCCGAGGATAATAATGGTTTTGAATTGTTTAGACAAAATTATCCAATGTAATGCAGTTGGCTTGACAATCTCAGTATCTCACAGGAACATCGGATGCCATTCCACAGTGTTATTGCATACTTCATCACACATACTCATTGATAGCAATGATTTTATATTTGATAGAGATTTTTCTTTTATAGACCATGTCCCCATAAGAACATAAGGCATTATGATTTTGAATTTCACTATTACCTTCTCCTTTCTTGAGCTTTAGAAATGTGTCATGTTATGTGGAGTGAATCCAAGGCGAACGATTTCGCCCGGTTGCCATCTCAAGCTTTGGTACAGGAGTTTATAGACGCGCAAGTATTCAACACTCCAAAAACAACCGCTCAAGAAAGAACAGGTGATCGTTCTGATACAATACAAGAAAAAGAAAGTAGAAGCAGAAAAGCGTAAAAAGGGCTAGGCTAGTGAGACGAAAAGAGCAAAATTTCTCCATACCATATTGGTAAACATTGCAATCTTAGCAAAATATGAAAGCCAATTTATACGTGACTTGTACCAGCCATAACCTATAAATAGCACATCTAACTCAATCAGCCAAATATTTGGGTGTAAATGAGAAGCATATGATAACTTTCCTTGATTTCGATGGAACAGTCAATTTTATAGGGCAATATCTAATTAATTGCACAATACAACCTTCCTCAAAAACCTTGAAAAAGAAAAGAAAAAAGGAAAAAATATAGTAATAATGCTAGGACAACATAGGGGCCTCATAATCATCTACTTGCATGCATCGTCACTAGTTCTAGCAATAAGCAGTAATGTAATTTACAATTGAACACAAAAAGGAATAGCTTAGAAAGGTGTACCACTTCCACTCCGTGTTTCAGCGGGGCTGTATATAGCAGACCTGTTCCTCGGCCGATTCTCTTCCAATTGTCGTACAACCTCGTCCATGGTAGGTCTAACCGAAGCTACGGGTGCACAACATCCCATCGCAAGTTTCAATGCTTGAACGAGCCCTTCTTCCATGGGGTTCTTTGTTCCCTTCAACAGCTCCACGTCAAATACTTCCATCGTTGTTTCCTCCAAAACTGCCACTTTCACTAGTGAAGGCAAATCAACAAACTCCCCGTTTCCTCCATTTTTACCTGGCTTTTTGCCGAGTAAAATCTCGAGTAATAGGATACCATATGCATAAACATCAGTTCGGGAATTGCACTTCTTCATCTTCTGAAGTTCAGGCGCCTTGTAGCCATCAGATTTAGCTTGTGCAACTATTTCATCAGCTACAGATGGGACCATTATCTTATCAAGTCCAAACTCATTTAACCTGGCTAAGAAAAAATCATCAACGAGAACGTTCTTGGATCTCACATTCCCATGAGTTATTGGCGTTTCCAGACCATGAAGATGAGCTAGTCCTTTAGCTATCCCCAAAGCAATCTTGTGGCGCCTAGCCCAACTGAGCACTGGTTTTCCGACTCTGGATTCTGCAATTCAAGCAGCAAATTTAGAACAAACAGTTAGGCTTACGCTCCGAATAATTTCCTATCTATCAGATCCCAGGTTAAGAACAATTGCTTCAAAGTGGTTTGCCTTCTGGATCGACAATCCAATTATTTTACCATTTTTGTAAAGTCAAATTTCCAATTATACGTCCACATTATCTCTCCAATTATGGGTATAAGCTGTTTAAGTAACATAAAAACTAATATGTACAATGAAAACTAGATAAATAAATCTTTTTCGTCCCTAATTGAAAAATGAATCAAGTTCAAACATGAAGGGGATATTGACGACTAAATTCAAGTGAATGAACATGTCCTCCCTTTACCAATAAGCTCTTAGTAAGGTGGTCCAACTCAAATGTCTCTATGCATAAATTTATTAGTTCATCAATGGCTATAAAAACAGAAATTAACAGTGCCAACTATACTATCTGCAGATAAAGGGTTACAGCCAGATTGCAACAAAAGCAAATTTACAGAGGCTACGTACAATTATGAGTGCACAAAAATTCTTATTTTGGAGTGTCATCGACGGGTAATTTCAGTGCACTCCCTAAGGTAATGCATGTTGCTTTAACTAACAAGTTTGAGGCATTCGAATAGCAAAAACGTTGATTCCTAAAAAACATTTAGGCGATTATATTATGGAACTCTCAACTCAGCAGTAATAATAATCATAGTTATGCTAAAACAAAGTAGATGAGTATTGATATCCATACAAAAAAAGTTTGAGTTTCTACAGAACCTTGACTATGTTTTCCACAAATGCATATATATAGAGTTGTGTAACTTTCAACAATTGAAGAGAGCAAAAGATCATCAACTTACCATGTAAAAGATCATAGAGATTTTTGTTAGGTATATAGTCATAAATGAGAAGCTTTTCCCCTCTTCTCCCCTGATAGAAAGCTCTTAATGGAACCAAATTCTCGTGTCGAATTCGTCCCAGCTGCTTAATCACAGGCAAACACAAACTTCTATCTTTACAACTACCTTCTCTCAACAACCT
>CAVNYN010202226.1:0-35216 GCA_963692815.1 Nyctanthes arbor-tristis
CCTTGAGAATGTGAGCCGCCGCGTCCTTTGGATCGAGATGGATCGCTTTTTCCGCTTCGGACTCGGCTTCTTTGGCCAGGGAGGCGGACCTAGCGCGATCCTTGGAGGATCTGGCCTGGGAGAGAAGCTGCGCGCCGCGAAGGAAGTGGCGCTTGGCTTGGAGATCGGCTCGACGGCTGAAGAGACGCAGTTTGGTGAAGAGCTTCTGGGGGATATCGTGTATGAACAGAAACATGAAAACCAGAACCAGAAATATACATGCTTGAAGAAGTATGTCGTTCCACATCTTTCTTTGATAATATCCCAAGTGAAACTTGAGAGTAATACCTAATACGTACTTCTTGACTTTGAATGGGGCAAATACTACCAGTTGCCGTGTGTTTTTGCTAGCATCCATAGGAATAAAATAAAAATATAATTCAACAACATGTTAAAATTTTTCTTACAATCGCTGGTAATGATAGTTAAAGGTTGCTTGATTCTCACTGTTTAAGGAAGTTATAGTAAGAAAGGGGGTAAAATGTTTATTGAAAATGTTAAAAAATTTAAAATATGTAATTGTAATTTATTCATTGTCAAATTAAATATTAAATCAATAAAAGGTAAAATTATAATTTAAGAGAATAATGAGAATTAAGCAAGCACTAAATTGTGTTAGATTTTTTCTTTGACATATCAAATTGTATTTTTTTATTAATCTAATTAGGAGTGGGCATCAGAACAGTTGAGAACCCGTCCCGATTTCAATCGATTTCTATTTTTTCAACCCGTAAATCAGCCCGATAAGCCAATGAACCCGACCCGAAACTCGGGTCGGCTCGGGTCGGGTTCCGGGTTTGGAGAACTTTCTTTTTATTTTTCTAAACTTAAACATTAGGCCCAAGTGTTAGGCCCAATATTAGGCCTATTTTTATTCTGTCATTTAGTGTAGGGTTTCACCGTTTCAGACCAGATTCAAGACATAGAGGGAGAGAAGGCGGAGGCTGTGAGAGAGAGAGAGAGGGGGCAGTGACGGTGACAGGTCCAGTAGACGGCAACGTCAGACCTGCGATGGCAGTACCAACGCACAGCAACAGCGGGAGTGGGAGAGGAAGCAGTGGCGGCGGCGGAGGAACGAAGGAAGACATAATTCTTGTCAACACATCCAACTCCAAGCTAATATTTCCAGCTTACTATGTAGAGTCTATTTTGAATGTAGTTTCTATTTTGATTTCTGAACTTTGATAGATATTTTTAGATTTGCAGATCTGTAGTTCTCCACAATTCTGGAGTCGTTAGACAAATTCTTTTGGTGAATTTTTTTTTTCTTTTTTGTTCCCTGATTATGTGAAGATTTCTGGTTTTATTGGGAAAAATATAGATATATCTATATATATATATATAATATAATATAATATAAATCGGTCAGGAAAATGAGGAGGTTAGTGGTGATGAAGACAGTGAAGAGGAGGAAGATACAGGCGTGGGAAAAGTTTTGATGTTGAGATTTGAGAATGCGGAAGCTGGATTTGCAGATTAAAGATGCTTGTTGTTTTGTTCTACTTTAAGAAAAATTTACTAGATCGGAAGATGTTGTCTCTCAGTCCTGAGTTTTCTTTTCGGTATTATAATGGCGTATGAAACATCTTTTAAGTGCTAGTTACACATTTGAATTGCTTACTAGTTATTAATGATGTCTTTGAGCTGTAAACCAATTTTGATTTGGTACATTTCAATTTGGGTTTTTGAAGAAGAAAAATATTTCAATAAAAATTATATATATGTATGTATGTATAAATCGGTTACCCGATTTGTCAACTAAGGTCGAACCCGACTCAGGTTAGATGAGTCGGTTCCCCGGGTTGACTCGGTGTAACCCGGCACCCGACTAGACCCAAGTCGGGATACCGTTTTCTCACCCACCGCCCGAACCGCCCACCGACCCAAACGGGTTGGTAGGGTCAGGTTTCCGGATTGGATGCCCAGCCATAAATGTAATATTGAAATAGCAATTTCTCACTATAAGTCCATCTTAAATAAAAATATGTTTAAAATGTAATTAGCCAAAGTATGTATTCACGTACATATTTAAAAGTATTACTACTAGGATACATGAAAGATGTATTTATTGATGTATTTTCAATATGTTGAAAGTGGATAACGGCTGCAAGTCAACATAAGTGGATGGTCAACAATTGCCGCTATCGTACGAGTTTCAATAAAATTGCAATAACATGGGTTCTAGAGATCTAGCGAGGATAATTTAAGTGAAATTGAAAAGATAAAACATTTTGTATCTCATATTTAATTTCAAATTCAGTTCACAATATTGTAAAAAATCATCATAAATGTGCAAGTTGTGTTCTTATCAAAATAAAATATCGACTTGTGAGTAGCCTATTTTGTTAATAGATTTGAGTATATATTTCAAGTTGAAGTAATAAGATAAGAGATAAATCTACGAACTTTATTTTGATCATTTATTTAATTTCAAAACTTAAATTGGTCAAAACAGCTAATAAAACACAACTGAAAGAAAATTTTGACAGTCAAATTTGCCGCTAGAATAACTATCAATTTTTCAAGCGTATATTCTAATTTGTACTTATTATTCTTGATCTATTAGAAAGATGATTTAAAGGGCTAGGGCTACAACTCATGGTTTATCATCAAATCTTGAATCTCGAACAATTTATAAGTTGTTACACTTTCAGGATATCTATTGGATAAATGGACATTACTTAGTTTTTCTGACATATCCGGACCAAAAAAATTCCAATTGATCTGAAAATTTTTCAACACATAGAAAACACAAGTGGGAAGTGGGAAAAACTTTTCTTTTGATGACAAATCCAAATTTAATGCATATCATGACCAAAAGACAGCTTCAATTTGCACCATCATTGTAGTAGCCACCCAAGTATGTATATGGATCTCATCAAGTTGCAAGAAGCAAATGGATTTATTTTCTGCGTCTAAAGAGGATTGTTGTGACCATGAAAGGCAAAAGGATATTGTATAGCAAAACCTTAGAGAATACGACGAGGAGGCCGAGGGGCCACTTTTGGGACGAGTTGTCATGTCCTTTTAATTTTTTATTACCTAGATGAATGATGAGACAATGTTAGTTATATAATTCTCGATCTTGTTATTGATTTCACATATTATGTACTCTAAATTTCTATGATTCCTGTCTCATTATTGATAAATTATGCTTTCACCTCTAGTAATATCATGTATTATTGATTGTTGAAAAAATTATCCATACTTAGTTTTGAAAGTCCAATACACAATTTTATTAAACTATTTGTGATTCATTAAATTCAGGGAATCACACACTTAAAGAGAAAGGGAATCAACATTATATTAAATATACTTTGAGCATAATGATGAAAGTATTTGCGGCCTTACGGATTGATTTCTTATTATTACTGAAATATTAAAATCAATACTAAATATATAAAATATTAACTATATATTAGGGTATTCTGCAACCTTGGTAGTATTTATCTTTTGAATTATTTTCATAAACTTTTTAGTTTTTGAATTATTTTCGTAAACTTTTTAGTTTCTTACCTGGTTTTCTTAGTTAATATCTTAATTATCAAATCTCAAAAAATCATTTAGAGTTAGGTTGGAGTTAAACATAACTCAAATTTATCGAGTTGTTTCATATTTATGGCAATTCTCGCAGGTTCAACATCGTTACTCACGTTTTTATATTTTAATAGATCTATGCCAATGTGAGTATCTAAAATTGAAACAACATTAGTGAGGCCTTATCTTAATTGAGTAGGCTCTAGGATATTTGATCTGTTCAAGTCTGAGTTTGTGTGGATTAGTTTATTTGTTTGTTTATAAATTATTATTAATTGGTTTGGGCATTACATGGATATAATTTCAGTGATTAATAACTTTTACTAGATTTCCACCCCTGCGTTGCACGGGTAGAACTCTTATAAACAATTCCTAAATAGTGTTACACATTATGCTAAGTAAGTAAAATAAAGACTAAAAGTTGTGTGCCTGAATTGTTAATCACTACTATTACAAAAAGATGAACTCTCATTTCACTGTTCAATGAACAGTAACCTCTTTTTTTTTTTTGCTATGCCCACCTGTGCTAGATGTATTCATTTATATGTTTAATGTATTTTTTATTCACGTGTGTAATGCATTTATGTGTTTATGTATCTTTTATAGTTTTCTTCTTTTTTATTTTCTTGATTTATGATTTGATGTCTAAAAAATTATACAATTAGTGTGTATAATAGAGGGAAGTTTTACCCTGTAAATCTTTAATAGGACGATGATATTGTAAATGCTTATTTTTTAATGAAGTGAGGCATACTTCTAGCTTTTATGTTTAGTTTCTAATATGTTTATTTTCACAAGTCTTTTCTTTATACTAGATATTATTTTATTTTACTTATATAAATATGGGGCCTCTTGTATGAAAATTACTTTTTGTTTGTATATATCAAATTTTTTAGAAATAAAAAAGCAAGCTCATGGAGCAATTGGACGGACCATTTTGTAATGCAATTTTGATTTTTTAAGGTGAAAATATATGCTATTTACTTTAGATTTAGAATCTATAGACCGGTATTATACGTTATGTGCTGTATTTTATTTTATTTTGTTACTAAAGCAAATATTATTAACATTTCATATATTATCAATTACACACAATGTGTAATAATATCTATGTAGAATTGAACTAAAGATGAAACTTATTACGTGCAACGCACGTCTATTTACTAGTAAAGTTATAATGTTGTAAAAACAGTTGAAGACTTTGAAAATAGACTCATATATCAATCAATCTTGCATGCTTGGACATGAAAATAAGTGTCTGTTTGATTTAATTTATAGTAGGTAATTTATAAAGAGAAATTGTAAAGATGTGAAATGAGTAATATAGATTTAATAGAAGTTTGAAGTTTGTGGTTATAAATGAGTAGTTATTAAATTAACAGTCAAATCAGTGGTAAGTGAGATTATAATGTGTTTTGATAAAGAGGATCAAACAAGGGCTAAATAATTGGATACATATGAGAATATGCAACAATGTACGATGAACTGTTTTCCTATTCCATCCTATTCCACATACGCTTCAAACATTAATAGGACAATCTTTTAATTCAGAATAATATCCCAATAAAGTGCATATTTGTTAATAAATTATCATTATTATACATAAGAAAAATCTATGTGCATAATATAGGATCGATTGTTTTGAGCAGTTTACATAAAGAATTTCAAAGAGCCAACCATAAAGCCAACGGTTGTGTCATGTATCAAATCTGTTAAGTCATAATAATCCAATAAGCTTGTGGTTTGAATTGTGATATAATAGTTAAATACTTACATTTTGGGAGGAACGTCCCGAATTCAAACCATATCTGCCATTCCTCTATATTCGCTCCATAGCCATAAATTCCCCTTTATCAAAAAATAAAAATAAAACATAAAAAAATAAAATCTGGTATAAGATCAATATCAATTAGTGGTTCGAATTGTGCTCCTTAGGATGCTTGTGTTCCACAATGGAAGTCTTGGGTTCGAATCACACGTATCCCTCCTTGAATTTCCTTCCTTTCCCCTATATCTCCTTGTATTAAAAAAGAAAAAGAAAAAGAAAAAAAGCAATTATTTATTTATTGTTAAATTTGATGCTAATACATAAATAACAGGATTGAGGGGGAAAAAGAAAAACTTCTATTAGAAGAATTGTAAAAGAAAAAGGAAAATAAAAATTTAAGATAACTGTTATGAAGATATTAGGTTGATCATGATCTTAATTTGTGTTGTTTGGGTCTTTTTCATTGGGACTCCTTTTCGTTGTCGTTGTTGTATGGTAGGGGTTGCCATTTGGGATGTTGTCCATAAACCAACCCCTGCCCTCTGATTTTCTGGCCCATGTTTCATAGGCGGGATATCTGTATTTCTTTTCTTATTAATGAAAAGTTATTTTTATTTAAAAAAAATGATTTGTGACAATCAATATTGTAACTTTCATAATTGAATATTTGAATTGTGGCGAAGTAGTTAAATACTCAAGTTTCAAGCAGATAGTCCTGATTTCGAATCACACCAACCCTTCCCTAATTTCCCGTCCCCCCTTTACTCCCCTTGTATTTAAAAACATATATATGTATAGAAAAGAAAAGAAAAATCTTTAATGATTAAAAATTAATTTTTCATGTGTCAATGTGTGAAAGTGATCGCTCTAGATTTGTTAATAGCCATGAATATGACAAAAAAAAAAAATTAATTTGTCTTTTTTACAATTAAAGTTCTTATATTACAATAAAAAAACTACAAAATAAAAGCACCCAAATACAAAGATTAATTTACGTAGAAATATGTGTCTATATATACACACACCCATCCAATAATAAATAAATGAACAAATAGTAAACAACGTAAAATATAACATATGGCAACCCCGTTAACAGATTATCAGACAAATAAAACATGAGTCCAGCAAAACATTAAAAATATTATTATATTTCAATTAACAAATTTTTAATGCCTACTTATATTATAAATAAATATAAGTACATCCATTTGTTGAACCAGCCGGATAATTTTGCAAATTCTACTGCAAAAAAATAGTACACTGCAATACTTCAGGATAAGCACGATTCCTAGCATGACAACTTTTGCAGCTAACTTTTATTGATTGTGACTTCAAATCAAGGACCACAATAAGCAGGAGTATCTTTAATTATTCTCAGTTTTCATTCAGACATATCAACCAATATAAGCTCGCAAATGTCAAAAAAACTTGAAATTCAAATTAAGTAAATGGGCACCTTTTAATAACTTAACTGCATATGAATGAGAATAAAAGTGGTACAATGAAATAAAAGAATGGACTTTAAAAATTAACTAAAATGCATACAAAATCACTCAATACATGTATACTGATACAGTAACTAATCTGGTGCACTGGCTTTTTCCATGTCCTTGGGATTTATGAAGTCCCATTCCCATTACTTCACCTATATTGCAAGACTAACAGAATGGAGAACACATTTCCTGCCTTTAATTTGATGTATTTGTCGTGCTAAACGTCAGCTCCTAGACTTTTCTAAATTCATTCTCAATCACAAAACAACCTAATATCAAAACGTTAGCCTTAAGATAATTAAATTTGATCAGAGTACAGAGTTTAACTTGGCTTGATTTACTAATAATTGAAGATGCAACTTTACAAACAATAATGATAGTAAAAAAAAGGGCAACGAAATTTCCCATTCTGTAGAAATTGCAAATGCAGGCGCCAGAAGGACATACCATCTTAATCCTTCAATCAAAAAGCAAATAACTAAGAATACAAAAATGGATCACAATAACAACTGGAATATCATGTTTCCAAAAAAAAAAAAAAAAACTTGGAATATCAAAGAAGGAACATAACACCACATTCTCATATTCAAATATATAAAGAAGACTCAAATTTAAAGCAACGTAAGATTCAAACAATCTAAATACAATCAAACCTGTGCATAAAAATTGAAACCCAAATGGCTAGGCTACCACCATCAGTCGTCAGAGATGTAACACTCTGGGAAATTTTGAAAGTTCTATTTTTGACTCAATTCTTGAGTAATCATCAGCTATAAGAAATTGGTGAGAAATTTTTTTTAATCGGATAATTAGCCGTGATATGCTATAAGAATTTGAGAACATTTTTGTATGCTTTAACAAGGATGAACAACGATTTCATGCATTTGTACCAACTATATTCATCGGATCGTAATGTTGACAAAAAAACAACAAAGCCAGATCGGAACGAGTTTTGAGGCCAAAAAATGCTTAAATTAAAAATACGATACTATAGTATTAAAGTCGAAAAGCCAAGGACTTAATTATAGAGGACCTTAAGTTAAAGGGTCCATTAAGTGATAAGTGGAAAAATCTAGAGAACACTTAGACCATTAGAAATGCTCACATGAACAAAATGAAAGAACGCTTGGCATTCTTATTGGCAAGCATTCTCATGGGCTTCCAATTGGACTTATTTTCATTGGCTATGTATAAATGATCTAGGGACAATTAAAGGCTCTTTCATTGGTGGAATCCAAAGAGTTTTAGAAAATAATTGGGAAATTCGTTCATAAATTAAGGTAGGTTTAGAACAGTCTCAAAAAGACTTCTAAGACACATCATTTGTCTTCTAAACAAAGCTTTCTTCATATACATCTAAAATCCCTACTTGGAGAGCTACTTTACTTGAGGAATATACAAGGATTCAAGGGTACTTTACATCCTGAAATATCTAGCAATCTTTAAAGGAGCAAAGGCAAGGTGAATAACTAATCCTTGGGTTCCATGGGCATGCATATGTTTTAAAAAAGATGAGCAATTTTTTTTTATATCATATCATGATAATAAATGGATTTGTTTTCTTGCATATGTAACACTAGCATTGCCCTACCCGTTTTGTATGAAATTGCCTTGAATTATTTCCACACTATGACCTATCCAATAATCCCGAGATAGGGAAGCCTAGTGCGGTATTTGATTTAAATTGAGAATGTTATTTGATTGGAACTTTGCTAAGGGTCAACCGAGGTTAATTGCGGATCTACCTTCTATTGTATTGCTATGGCCAAACTTGGCATTCGAAAGGCATTGATGCGCTATGGGTATTAGGTAATTCTAGTGTTTGAGCCCTATATTGCATTCAAAAGAAGTTTATGTATATTTATGTTTCATGAAATTGTAAGGTGAATGGCTTTTTTTAGCCTTTTGGCAACCTAATCATTGTGTTACTCACGGGGTACAATGTACTCGCTTTGTGCATATTTAACATTTTGTAGATGATCAATCGAAGACTTCATGAAAAGCAAGCCAAGGAGTGGAGGTTATCTCAAGATGCAAGCAAGATTATGAGTGTAATAGAGACGGATTTGTGGGCTTATTATGAAGATGAGCCAATGTTTTTGATGTACTTGGGGACTACGTATGAATTTGACATCTTTTGTGTCTATGCCTGCACTCACCTATATCATGACAAAATTTGAAAAGATAAACCCAAGTTTTTTAATCTAATTCTAACATATCACTAGCCTAGTAAGAAAGTAAAGATGGTAAAATAAACATATGTAAGGATATGTAACTTTTGCTTAGATTGGAGGCCTCATTTTCCATGTAGAGGCTCTCCAATCCTTGATCCGCGTAGTTAATTAATAAAATAGTTTTTATATAATTGATTGTGTGTGTTTACTCTTCTATTTACGTTAGAAAAGCTTACTTTGATTTCGCTTTTATTTTACTTTAGACAAGCAAAACTATTCATGAGTCATACAATCAATTTAATTTAGTAGTTCTCACAAAACAAGAGAATTTAATAAGCCATTCTTTTAGTATAATTCTAAGTAATGTAGAGAAACTTAAAAGATATATCACAAATAAGTGCCACGGGATTTAAGCACTTATTGAAATCGCATGTCTCGTCCCTTGTAGTATTTTAATTAGTTTCTTTAATAAGTTAAAGGCTTCCGCCATCATAGTATTTTAGTATAATTCTAAGTAATGTAGAGAAACTTAAAAGATATATCACAAATGAGTGCCACGAGATTTAAGCACTTATTGAAATTGCATGTCTCGTCCCTTGTAGCATTTTAATTAGTTTTTTTAATAAGTTAAAGGCTTCTGCCATCATAGTAAGAAACCTCTTAATAATTCATTATGGAAAAAACAAAATGGGGTCGTGATAAGAGAAGTAAAGATAGTTTCCAGTCACAAGAATCGGATCAAAATCGTGAAATTCATCACCGTTCTTGATAGGGGTGGGCGAAAAATCCGATAACTGGCTAAACTGGACCAACGCGAACTGACTCAGGTTGGTTTTTAGCAGTTTCGGGTTGGTTTGCGGGTTACATATGTTCGAACCGAGCCGGTCCGGTTCTTTTCTTAGTTTTGACTTGCCAAAGCAGTCAAAACCGGTTGAAGCCGAACCGGTCAAACCCGGCTCGATTAAAACCAGTTTGGTCCAAACCAGTTTAAATCGGTCAAATCGGATTTTTTTTTAATTTTCTAAAACTAAAAACGTGTTTTACAAACAGATTTAAGAGAAACGAGAAACAACTATAACATTTAGAAATGAGAATTGAGGTCTAAGAAGCACAAAATTTGAAGCCTTGAAGGTTGAAACTTGAACCCTAGTTTTTCACTTCTCCTTGCCACCGCCGCTCGCTGCTGTCATTGGTCTGCTGCCGTTCGCTTCTGTTTCTTGGCCGCTCGTATCCTTGCCGCCGCCGCTCGCTGCTGCTTTGGTCCACCACGCCCACCGCTACCGCCCTGCCTTGGTCTGCCACTGCTGGCACTGGTCCGTCATCCCACCTCTACTTTTCCACCACTGACTAGTGCCTCTAGTCCATAGGTAAGATGTTCTAAGAGCATCTCCACCACCACATTCTATTGTTTTCATAAGTATGTACTATGTAATATGTTTCATTCATTCATTGTGTATGTGCATGTGTATTACATATTTACAGAGCATTAAGGACCTCGGTTGAGATTGAAACTGAAAATATTCACATAGCAATAGGCAGTAGCACATAGGCAATTAGGTACTGTCATTCTAAGTTTTTAAATTTTAACAAATTAAAGTGAGTAAAAGCATAAATTGAGATTTAAAAATAATAGCTTCCCTTTGAACAATTAATTAATTTATTAATTGATGGGAAAAGTTAATTAACTTAATAGTTAGGATTTAAGAATAATGGATATAGACTCGAGTCTCCATTTGAATAAAAGATCCAACTGAACATAGTTGATAATTGCTACTATAATAACTAAATTATTTGATTAAATATTGGTATGTCTTAACGTATTTATTTCATTGTAGACAACTAGAGACAGACATGGACATAGATTTAACAACGGATAGTATAGAAGAAAATGAAATAAATTCAACAGTTGCAATACTATCTTCTACTCCTCCAAATCCAACTCCAACTCCAACACAAAATCCTCTGAGAGATCCAGGGCTTCCTCCACTCTCACCTTCGACTTTAGGCAAGAGAAAATCTAGGAAATCTTCATTGGTGTGGGAACACTTTCACATTCCAGGAGATGAGAAAGGTTCTAATGCTCGAGCTTTTTGCAATTATTGTGGGAAAGATTATGTAGTAAATAGCAAAACATATGGCACTAGCACCCTTTCCCACTGTATGACTGAGCTTTGCAAGAAGTATCTAGGTAGGGTTGAGGAAAAAATGAAAAAAACACTCAGTTTTGACAGGGAAGAGAGGGGCAGGAGTAATTTGGTGGCTGTTGCTTTCAACAAGAATGCGGCTAGAAATGCTTGTACAAAAATGGTTGTGATCGATGAACTACCTATTAGTTTTGTAGAAGGGGCAGGGTTTAGACATTTTTGCAGTGCTGTGTGTCTAAAGTTTAAACCTCTCTCGCGCCGGACAGTTGTTAGGGACATATTTAAGATAGATGAAGCAGAGAAATGATAGTTGAAGAAAAAACTGGCACGTCAAAGGGTTTCCCTAACCACTGACTTTTGGACATCAATACAAAACATTAGTTACATGTGCCTCATTGCCCACTTCATTGATTCTGACTGGATGCTTCAGAAAAGGGTGTTGAATTTTTATCTTGTCCCTGATCATAAAGGTCTTCCGATCTCAATGTAATTGAGCAATGCTTGCTTGGATGGGGTATTGATAGGGTGTTCACAATTACACTCGACAATGCAACTTCAAATGACCAAGTAATTGAGTATCTCAGAGAGAAATTAGTTGATTGAGATAACATTTCTTCTGTATTAGAGGGAAAGTATTTGCACATGAGGTGTTGCGCTAATATCTTAAACTTAATAATACGAGATGGGCTCAAAGAGGTGCATGATTCTATGGCAGCTATTCAGAATGCAGTTATGTATTTGAAATCCTCACCAGCTCGATCGGCGAGGTTTAAGCAATATGTGAAAGGTTCAAAGATTGAATCAAAAAGTGCCGTGTTTTTTGATATCCCAACTCAGTGGAATTCCACTTTCTTGATGTTAGAAGCGGCTTCAAAATATCAAAAGGCTTTTAGCCAGATGGAGCTTGATGATAGTAAATTCAGGGACTACTTTCAGGAGAAGGAAAATGGAATTAAGAAGTTCGGGCCTCCAAAAGCTAGTGATTGGAAAAATTGTGAGGCTGTCATTAAGTTTTTAAAGAATTTCTATGATATTACCTTGAAATTCAACATCTCTATCTATGTTAGCTCCACACAATACCTGAAAGAAGTGAGTGGCCTCCTAGCTGATATGACTACGTGGGAGCTCAATGAAGATCAGGTTTTTAGTTACATGGCCACTAAGATGGGGGAAAATATGACAAGTATTTGGGGAATATAGGTGAGGTCAATCATATGTTGTTGTTTACTGCGGTGGTTGATCCTAGGTATTAGGTGGGCTATATATAATTTTTACTGGGAGAAATTTACACTACATCAACGGGGAGAATGTTGACAGAAAGATTGTCTGGTACTTTGAAAGCTTCTTACAAGTGGTACTTGGATTTTGATGATTGTAAACCACAAGCTCAATCATCTATGTCTGTTGACTCTCCTATTTCATCATCCTCTCAAACTACCACTAATACATTGATAAGTGGCTCAGTAGCACAGTCGGAGAAGTATAAAAGATTGCTCGCAGATAAGGATACAACAGAGAACATTAAGGATGATGTTGAAAGGTACTTGTCTGATCCTTGTGGAAGCTTTGATAACATGGAATTTGATGTGCTTAGGTGGTAGAAGCTTCATGGTGAAAAGAAGTTTCCTATGCTTTCAAAATTTGCAAGGGATGTGCTAGCTATTCAAGTCTCCACGATTGCTTCAGTGATGTGCTTTTAGCACAGACAGAAGAATTTTTGATCCCTTCCGTAGTTCTCTTACTCCAAACATGGTCCAGTTTCTTGTATGTCTCCAAAATTAGCTCAAATTTTCTCCAAAACAAGAACAGGAGGTTTTCCGCATTGAGGACGTGGAGTTTTATAATGAACTCAATGAAGGTATTAAACAACTTTAACTACAGTTTAGAAAATATTTTGTTGTGAATCTTTCTTACAATTTTTTCCTATTTCTTCTTTTTTTTTTTATTTTTTATTTGTGGTTCTTAGAATTGTCATCCCGACCATCGAGAGATAAAGAAAATGGACAATCTAGCAGTGATGCGTCCGATAGTTGAAAATTGATTTCTTGTGAGTATATAATACATTAATTGTTAATTGTTATTTGCAAATTACACTTATTCTTATAAATTTGTTATTTTGTAGAAAGCAAAAGGCTAGTGAAGCATTTGCTCATTTTATGAAGGCCTTGGGATGATGATTATGATTGATGGAGATACTTCAAGTTTTAACTCTCGCTAATTTTTTCAAGTCAAGACTTGAGGATTTGGATTGGATTCTTAATGTTTATGTATTTAATTTAAGAATATTTAGTGTTTGTTCGTTGTGGATTTGTACTCAGGTCATGTAGTTATACTCGTGATTGTGGATTTTGGACTTGTGCTTTTAATTTTCTTTTGTTGTGTTGAATGGTTGTGCGCTTATGGTTCTACAGTGATGTTCGTTTGGTGATCGGTGAACTTTAGATTGGTTGATTGAAATTTGAAAATTGGAGCTTTAGATTAATGCTATGTAGTTGTGTGTTATGCTTTGTTGATGGTTGTGTTAATGTATTTGTATGGTAGTGTACTAGTGTAAACTATTTTTGTGTATAAGTGTATTTGTTTAGTTATTTTGTCGATGCCACTTTCCTTTGTTTGCTATTTTTTTTTAAACGCTTTGGTTTTAATTGATTCTGTATTCGTAAGCTTTTAGATGATATTTTCATTTGTTTTTGGGTTTTTTGTGCTTAAATTTAGCATTTGGTACAAAAAACATAGGGTTTGGGCCTCAAATTGGTAAAACACTGTTACTCTCGCAGGATGGGCCGGCCCAAACTGACAAATTAGCCCAACCTGACCCGATCTGCATCGGGTCGCCTAGGGTTCGGTAGACCTGCTGGTGGGGCAGGTTTCGATCCACAAAACTGCTAGCCCGATTCAACTCAGGTCGGTTTCAGGTTTGAACCCAACTAGGCCCAACTGACTCGATGCCCAGCCCTAGTTCTTAATATGGGAAAGATTGATAAAAGATAATAACTCACGAATTAGGGATTCAACAAAAGGATGGGATGGAGTAAAGTTTCTCATAACCAAATCAATTAGGGATTTGTCGGGTGAATAAATAAGGAAAAAGAGACGTCAGAATTGCTGAGATAGAGGATTCACTTCAGGCAATTACAATATTCACTTGTATCAGGGATTTTTAAGCTTAGAAGATAAAAGCCCAAAACATAATGAAGATAATTAGCGCTCAAATCACGTAAAAATCAAAGGTGAAGGGATGTGGCCTCAATCAATTTCCAGCGGCAGAGCAGATGATGAGTGGGTTTCGGGTGTGGAAATATTGGGCTTCGAATCCGGTTAGGCTGGAGGGGGAAATTTGAGAAGCCCACTTATGTTGTGTGGCTAATGACATAGAAGTGACATTAGAAGTGACGTAAGAGGGTGCTTTGGTAGGGAAATATTGGAATTTGGAAATTAGAGCTTAAAACGCCAAACAATTGAGTTTAATTATATATATACACACACTACATTTGTACTTAAAAAGATTGTGAACCGATCTAAAACAATCATCCAATAGGCAATGCAGTGATATCCCTAATAACATCTCCAATGGGGAGGTTTATTGTTGAAGTGACGTCGATGAGAAATAGAAAGAAGATGATTATTTTAAGTAAATAGCAATAGAATGAGGGGAAGGAAAAAAGCGAGAAAAATAAAAAAAGATAAGAGGGAGATAAAATCAAAAATAATGATAAAACAGTAGTAGAGGTGAATGTGTGTTTGTGGACCTTGTACAGGACGGGAGTAAGAATAGTGTAAGTGAGGAAAAATAGTATAAATGAGAAAAAAATAATTAAAAAAATGAAAATAGATAAAATTATGAGACCCACACAATTTTTTTCTTTCACTATCTCTCCTCAAACTGACCATGTTCATAAAACATGGCATTGAAGAGTCTAATTGCAGGCTCTATTATCACTCGAACTAATCAGTGGAAAATAATAATTATATAGTCTATTGTTGCTCCTGTTGTGGCCACACAACCCCTTCCCGAAGGTCTATATATCTTGACGAAAAAGTGCCGGGTGGGTTCCATTAAAAACTCTTTAAGGAGGGAGTATCAAGGCACGGATATTGATAGTCATTTTGAAATTTGGGCTAACTATTAAGTCAAAAAAGATACGTGAGGAAAATAGAGAGGGGTAATTGTAGCTCAAATTTGAAATTTTTTATTCGGAACGTGAGAATTTAATTATTAAAGTATTTATTTAAACTACAAAGCAACTACTTTTATTTTAAAGTAAGTTCTACCTTTTTTGGCCCCCCGCGGGGTGTGGCTGGAGAGGATTGTCGTTGACACTTCTTGGGTTGGATTGCGATAGGTGACATCAAATTGGATCATGCCACGGTCATGACTGATGAGACAGGAGCCAAAATATCAAATTGTGACAACGATAAATAACACAAATTTTAATTAATTTAAACTAATAAAGTATATAAATTAAAAAATATCTGTTTCAATGATTACACCCGTCCAAAAATTGATGATTGCAGATGGGCTCATTGGTGACGGACTGGTGGACCTGAAAGTTAACGAATGCTCATAATTTTGAAGGGGGTACGCAATTTCTTATCCATTAGGTATGGATTGAACAATATATAGGTGTTTATATATATATATATATATATATACCAAGATTTTATTTTATCTACACATATATATTATTATATATATGTGTAATATATAACACACATTAGACTATAAGTATAGAGTGTTTGTACTTTAAATATTTGACACATATATACGTAGCATAATAACATATATACGTGTCGATAAAATAAAATTCTTGTGTGTGTATATATATATATTCACATATATAGTATAAGAGATACTATATTAATGAGGAAGGTGGACGGGGAAAACGTATTAAAAGACGATAATAATTTATAATTTGATGTCTCCAGAATTGATACTTCAACAAGAATGAATTCATGACGCCAAAATAATAATCATAAATGATGTCTGACATGTTAATTTAGATTAGTGGGACTTTCAACAAGATACCAAACCTATGAGATGGCAAATCTCAACTCCATGTTTTAATATTTGACTGTAACTTCCTAAATTTAAAATTATTATTTTATAATTTACGGAACGTGTGAATATTTAATAGAGTTGAAAGTTAAATTATACGTCAAGCAGTAATATTCAAACATTTTTTGGACGTATTGTTACAATATTTTCTACCTCGTGTAGCATGTATTGATGCATACTACGTGGATTTAAAATACACGTGACATGCATCAATACATGCCACATGGGGTAGGAAGTGCTGTAACAGCACTTCCGAAAAGTGCTTGATCATTTTCAATACGTCAAGATACTTCTATTAAGAGAATTCTAAAAGTTATTGACAATAAAAAATAATTTGTATGAGATAATGCAAAGATTGCACATCACAAGAAACCAATTATTGTTCAAAGTTTGCTACTTCGTCGTTGAACATCGGAATGCCAAGGGATGGAACCTCCAGATTTATAGACCCAAATGGACAACAAATATATCACTTTTTGTGCACCTCTACTTTCTCTGAATACACTGTTGTTGATATTGCACACATCGTCAAGATCAACCCGAACTTTCCCATTGACAAAGCCCGCCTCTTGAGCTGCGGGGTGACCACGGGTGCGGTGCCGTGCGGCATTTTGAATTTTAATTTGTTTTGCAACAATGAGATGACTATGACTACACTTGGTGCACTGCAGGTCTTGGCGCAGCAATCAAGTTTGCACAAGTACAAGAGGGTTCAACAGTGGCCATTTTCGGCCTCGGAACTGTAGGAATTGCGGTAATTCTTTCATTTACAAGATTTACCTGCTATCATATATAAACTCAACTGTTTATGTCATTAGTTGACGGGATCCATCAAAATCTTTATATATTGAAAAGCTATACTTGACGGAGTTTGTGCAATTCATAGGTTGCAGAAGAAGCAAGATTGCAGGGAGCCTCAAGAATTATTGGAGTTGATATTAACCCAGAAAAATTTGAAATAGGTGCGAATATTTAATATTTTATTTTCCAATTACAATTCAAGGTAAATTCCACTACAACTCGTCAACCTATTATTTACGGTATTCAACGTCCTCAACATTTTATCATTATTATTATCATAATAATACGATAAAAAAATGTTTACTTAGAGGCTAACTTTTCAAGTGACACGCCTAGGGATATAAACGAGTCGGTTTATGAACCTAAAACTTTGGCTCACCTTTGGCTCAAGCTTAAAACTTTGGCTCAAGCTTTCCCTAGCCTGAACAAAAAGCACAAAAAAAAAAAAAAAAACAAAATAAACATTAATGGGGCGGCCAGCATGCCCTTGCCGCCTGCTAAATGTATAAAAAGGTTGCAGCCCGCTTAAATTAAAGCAGGCTTGAGCGTTCTATTTATATACAGGTCATGTGGCCTGTATTAATGGGGCGGCCAGCATGCCCTTGCCGCCTGGTGAGCCTAGGGGCCGTCTTAGCTTTGGCCTTTGCCACATTTTAGGCTCAACCCAAGCTTTGGCCTGTTAGAAATGGGTCGCGAGCTAGCTCTGCTCAAACTTTTTACCGCTAAGTCATGGGCCGGCTGAGCCAGCTGGCTAGTTTTGCGCCCCTAGGTGGACCCAAACACCCCACTCAACAACTTGTAAATTGGTTCAAAAGTTCACCTTTAATTTCAAAAAAGTTGGTAGTTTGAGATTTGCATAACATGTTGCTCTGCTAGAGAGAAATTTACCCGTTCTTTAAGTAATATTCTCATGTAAAAATTCCTCATCCAGCGAACGTAATTTCCAGGTAACTTCTTTTATGGGCCCTATATCTTTTGGATGATAACTTTTTCTACAATCATGTTACTAGCATTTCATTTTTGACATCCATGCTTCCAAACATTTGACACTTCATGGTAGAGCTCTTACGATGAAAAAGATCTTGCTGAATGACATAACGTTATCGTTGATTGATTGCAGGGAAAAAATTTGGAATAACAGATTTTATTAACCCAATCACCTGTGAAGAGAAGTCAGTCAGCCAGGTTCAGCTTTTGTTCTATCTTCCCTCTTTAGCTTTATGAATTTCTTTGAGATATGTGTTGTATATCATTAAGGTGAGAACACATGTAAATGTGCAGGTTATACAAGAAATGACAAATGGTGGTGCTGACTATTATTTTGAGTGCATAGGATTAGCCTCGATCATGCAAGATGCCTTTTAACAGTTCTCAGATGGTATTGTCTCATTTTTTTTGTAGTTTCTGATCTCTTATGTGCATGTTTGTATGAGCTTATTAAGGGCTATCTTACTCAATTTAGGGTTATGGAAAGACAGTACTAATTGGAGTAGGGATGCATGGAGCGCCACTAAGCATTAATACGCATGAGATTTTGAGGGGCAGAAGTTTAACAGGATGCCTTTTTGGAGGATTAAAACCGAAATCTGACCTTCCAATCCTTGCCAATAAATATTTAGAAAACGTAGATTTGACTTTGAGCACTTTGATTATTAGTAATTATAAGTGATAGTTTTATGAATTTTTTCAAATTGGTTACAGATTCGTGACTCATCTCTTGCTTTCAATTGGTTCGTAATTTTGCAGAAGCTTCAGTTGGACGATTTCATAACTCATGAAGTTAAATTGGAGGATATTAACAAAGCATTTGAGCTTCTAAACCAAGGGAAGAGCCTCCGATGCATCATATGGATGGACAAATTAATAGATATATTGGCTTTTTTTTTTTTAATGCAATGAATAAAAATTAGTCATCTTCAGTTCTAGAATGCAAGTAGTGGGGTAATCTTTTTACACGCGTGAAAGTTTCACTAAAGTTATTTCAATTTAGAAATCTTTCTTTTGGCCCCCAATGTTGTTGGTATTTCGTGAAGGCAAATCTACAAAATTATCTCACGAACAATACTTGAATTGTAAAACACGTCTTTCAGAAGAAAAAAGAAAGAAAGAAAAATACGGTGGAACTAAATTTAGCCACCAAGACCCATGCAATCCAATTCTCCTCTCCTACAATTCCATTGTAATATTTAAAAAATCATGATGAATATGCAATATGTCTTGTTATCAAAATAGAGCATGGAATTTTATTTAGCAGAGAAGTTCCATAAATAACTTAAAATTTTGTCAATAATAATATATAATATGATATGATAGGTATTAATAAAAGCACTTAAGTCTTGATACCTTTTTATTGCCATTTTCTTGACTGTTTTCTACGGTGAAACTTGCAATCAAACTCTATATATATATATATATATATATTTGTCATTTTTTCCTTCTCCATTTTGACTTTTCCTTCTTGAATCTTGATATAGATGGATTCATTTTATAGAATAATGCTATGTAGCATCAGTGGTGCTAGACACCAGTCTACGTGGCAACTAATGTGGTATTGAATGATAAGTGAAATTAAATGCATGAATAAAAGACCCACTTGATTTGACTTATCATTCAATGTCACCTTGATATGGTACCAAGCACCAGTGGTGCTAAATAGCATTACTTCAGTTTATATATTCAGTCGTCCATTTTCGTTCCATTAGTTTCTATTTCCTGATTTTTGTCCATCGTTTCGTACGAAATTGAAATTGAAATTTTTTCTCCATTTCTCCTTTTTTCCCCTAATAAAACCACATATCTTCCACTCATTTCCCATCGGATTTTTGTTCCTAATGTGTCCCTATTTAATGATTAGATTCAAAATTGGCAATTATAATTAAAGTATTAAATAGAGATAGATTTTTACAGTAATACAGATTAGTCTTTTGTATATAGAAAGAAGACTATATATTTAAGACATCTCAAAGGAAAAGGGACTAAATAATTAGAAAGGAGAGAGTAATAATTTTCAATTCTAGAACTAGAATGCAAATAGTGGGGTAATCTTTTTACACATGTGAAAGGTCCACAATAGTGATTACAATTTAAGAAATCTTTGTTTCGGCCCCAAATTTGTTAATTTTACAAAATTATTATCACACAAACAATAATTGAATGTAAAATACGCCTTTCAAAATTGAAAAATATGGCGGAATCAAATTTAGTCACTAAGATCTGTACGATCTAATAGCATCCTAATTAACTTTCAAACCGAGTTCAATTTTAATAAATTTAACAAATCACATTGTTTCTCCTAATCAATCCTTCCACAAAAGCCAAAAATTATAGAGTCCAATGACATCTAAATTGATTCCTCAGACCTTTGCCCAAGAATTCAATCCATTATTTATATATATATATATATCATGAAAGCACATGAGAAGCAACTTTGAGGAGCAGGACAGCAATTCACCTTTAACCGACACCACTGGCGGAGTTAGGGGCCCATGCCGGGCCTCGGCCCCCTTAAATTGGAAACGTTTCTTTTTTAGTTTGTTTAAAAAAAATTATATATAAAGATAATTTAATCGTGTGTAATATACGTCTTACTCTTCTGGCCCAATCTTATAATAGTCTTGACTCTGCCATTGACCTACACCACCGTTATTATTACTCAAGTCACTTGAAAATCGTATTCATCGAGAGCCTCTCCTTTTCGTACCCTGACTTGCCATCACCACTTCAATCATTAATCATTTTCAATATACAAAATGACATGGAAGTCAGCATGAGCTGGCTAGCCTAGCACCGTGATTCATGTGACGATAAGGCAGGGTATCTATCTATTTATTTATTTATTTATTATTATTATTATTATTATTATTATTATTATTATTATTATTAATTTTTTGAGTTTGCATGGAATCATTCCATGTAGTATTCGTTTCTTGTCATAATTATATCAACTATTTCTATTTCTAGTTCATTGCTATGATCTGTCTAATTGCAATGGACAAAAATAATATCAAATCAGCTATTGGTGTATCCTCCATGTACTTCTCTGAATTTTGGTTTCCTTCGTATTCTTGTGAAAAATTGTTTAGTAGACATGAACATTTGACCTATTCAATAGGACAGGGAAAGCTAACTAATACGCATAATAATTTGGAAAGTGTCAAAATTTGGAAATTCTTGTTTATTCAATTGGATAAGTACAGCACCTAATCTATGGTACAAGAAATATACAAACAAGAAAGGTACGCTGGGGAAGTTATTAAAACATAATCATTAGTGATTATGTTTTAATCACTAATGATATTTAATTGGAGTAGTTGGATCTTTTCTAAATAATAAAATGGACCAATTTAATTGCTAATTCTGATTAGTGGGACAGAGACAAACAAATGAAATGACAGGTTTGGATTTATATGTAGAGATGACAATGGTTCGGATTGGGGCAGACCGACGCTAATCTTTTTTACCTCACGAAAAATTTACAAAATCATTATCTGCTCTATGATCCACTACTTACGGATTGGAGCGGATTAAGATTTCGATCCGTCAAATAATCCACGAAACTTTTTTTTTTTAATCATAAATTACACTACTCTAATCTCTTAACTTGGTTTTTACATTATGCGTTACACGGCCAATTCTAAGAAAACATGGCTGGGCTTTCCATGGAGCACAGTCTCCAATGAGATGAGCACACCCGACCTTGTTTTCATTGTCGGATCATATATTACACTACTATCTATAGTAATAATAATATAAAGTTAAATCAATATCAAGTATCAATTATCAACCAAATTAAATTATGATTTAACAATGGGTGTCGACTGTCGTTCTTGGCGACATCGAAAAGTTTAAAAGTTAAACACTTTGTTTTTTAAGTGAAGTGGATCAGATCATGATCCGATCTGATCCACGATCATTTAGCGGATCGCAAATTCTATTAATCCGTTCGACTAATCTGCAGATCGAGAAATTTTTTCTCGAACGGATTGAGTATCCGTCGAGTCTAATACGGATAAGATTTTTTTATCATCTCATGTTTAATATTTAACCAACTCAGATTGATGATGATGAGGGCAAACATCATAATTTCACACGATATTTATGAGAGTGAATATAAATCTCATAATTCCAATAATAATTTGTAATTTGTAATTTTATAATTTTGATATATTTAACCCGAGTCTAAAACAAATACAAAGATGAGAATTTTACATGTAAGTTGTTATATTTGTAATAAATTGAAAAATACTCTAAATTGTAACTACTTTAGTCTTGAGAGTAGTTATTAACAAAAATACTTATTACACTCTTATTTGTAATTTATTACACTGATCGTATTTTTTCAAATAAAATTACTCAACATTTATAATTTATCAATTAAAAATTAAAAAAAAATATTTTTCTAATTACAAGAGTCAATGTGTGTGTATTAGCTAATTTTCACTACAGGGATCACAACTTAATTAGAAATTTTTGGAAGCATTTCGCCAACACATGGGTGGTGTTGGATGGTAACGTTGGGAGTACCAAGTTTGATACCCCAAATTAATGGAGAATTGTATTGGAGGCCCTGATAATTGATTAATTAACATATCTGTATTGACCCTTTTTTTTTTATTCATTCTTTATTAACCAAAAGTACCAAAGGTAACAGAATAATTCAAAGGGAACCATCGTGATATAAATATGGGCCCTAAACTGGGTCAGCAAAAGTTAGTGTGCTGTTAAAAATATATGATTTACAAGAAATGCTATTTGCATATCTACACCCTTCACTTCATTATGAGTTACGTTTTGCTGTGTACAAAAGCTAGCTGGGTGGCCGGTGGGCAAATATCAAGAAGATCAACGAAGTCAGGAAATTTCAGAGTCCAGAAATGGAGGCCAAACATCCATTAGTGACTGCAGGAAAACCCATAAAATGCAGAGGTACGCATTTTTTGTATTATAAATGCGAAAGCATTTGATCTTTTGAAAATGATCACAACTTGCTCTTCTGTACATATATTGTAGCTGCAGTAGCTCGAAAAGCTGGAGAGGCACTGGTTATTGAAGAGATAGAGGTGTTACCTCCGAAGGCTGGGGAGATTAGGATTAAGATTCTGTGCACATCCCTTTGCCATTCTGATGTTACTTTTTGGAAGATAAGTGCTGTAAGTATTCCCATCCATCAGGCCTTGCTCTGTCTTGGTGAATTCGAGCTGCAGTAGCTCGAATCGACCATGGACTATTTTGGCACCAGACTATGGAATCTTATATTGCTTTTGCATTTTGATTTTCCTAAAGTCATCCTGAATGATTTGGTATTATCTTTATTTATATATTCTTCACCTATATGCATTCTGTGATGGTTTTAGGCATATACACAACACCCTGTTTCATTTTTAGCATGTCCATTGTCAAACCACAACTATGTGATGTATGCCACATTTCTATATGGCACTACATTGTGCCATATATATAGTTTTATATTATTTTTAAGACGACCGTAGCATCAGCTTGAGCTCGCGGGATGGCTCTTGCATGGGCAAGCAGCCGGTGCTCGCACCAAGCAAGCAAGCTGCACACTTTGCACCCAAGCCGCTCGGGCATCGCGGCCACAAAGGCTGCACTTCTGCAACGTTTGTGGCTGCAATCATCAAAAGGCAGCTCACGATAGCCATTATATGGGTCCTCAACCCCCCCCCCCCCCCAAAATAATGCCTGGCGTTCTTTTAACTTAAGAGCATCTAAAGTTTTCTTTCAAAAAAGTTATACACAACAAAAATAAAGTAGACTACCTATTTTCTTTTATTTTTCTTTTAATCACTTTTCTCTCATTTACACCAATTTATTAATCACTTTTCTCTCCTAAGATCAACTTCAAGGTCTAAAATCACATCTCAATGTCTACCTTCTTCACTACTATTTTATCATTATTTTTGAATTTCTATCTATCTCTCTCATCTTTTTTACTTTTTCCCTTTTTTTCCCTTACACTCCTTTCCACTCCACTCCACTCCACTAATTCATTTTAAATAATTATTTTCTCACAATCTCTCCCCTCTTCACCTTCACCACACACATTGGAGATGCTCTTATTGATACTCCTGATGGTTAATGTTATTGCTTGTGAGCCAATGTTAGGTTATTTACCCATGTTGATGAAGAAAATTGCAGAAGAGCCATCATTATAGAATATTTGCCTTACCGGTGGAAGGTTTTTATATTATTTTTAATTTTATAATAATATAAATATTAATATATATATATGTATGTATAATGAGTTGGCCCCAACACCTCGATCGGGGCGTAAATACGCTGAGTCACTGTGTGCAATTGCCCCCATGAGAGAGATTTTTTTCTAAAGAACTCAGCCTTAAACCCAAGAGCTAATGAGATATTTGCACTCAGGTGAGGTGTAAACAACTCAACGACTCCTGGGCTCCTTAAAGAACTCAAGATTGAGTCCCTCATAAGTGCTCATGGGAGAAAGGCCAATTCTTTAATTTTTTATTTTTATTTTTTTAAAATTCTAATTCTAGTCGTTTGTCTATCTTAAAATGAGTCAGATTATACTACAATTATCAATCAAATATACTTTTTGAGTTTTTATTTTTTTTATTGTCTTTATATGTTTTTGATATCAAGTATTAAATGTTGATTTTTTTTTTAAAATCAATTTATAGGAAAATGTAGGGAATTGAGAAATTTTTCAAACAGAATTTTTTCCAATGATCGCTTACATTTTTTTTTTTTTATTACAAAGGGGATGGCGAAGGGGATAGTGGGGATTCAAACCCGGATCACTCCAGTAAAGGATCAGATCGAAAAGACTGTGCCTCTTGATCCCATGATAGCTTACATGTTGGGAAATAGTTCTATTTAAGAAAATTGATAACAAAGTCATTATACAATGTTATCAAAGTATAACAAGTCCTACAACGCAATTGTAAAATGTTACTATATTATTTTAAAATTATAATTTTTCATGTTTGAGTTTGGCAGCACTGAGTAAAAATCTTAACTCCACCCAGCTCGAGCCAGTTAGGTCTCAGGCAAGCTGGACTGATAAGTCTACTTCTGCACAACAGCTTTAAAGTTAATTATTATTGGTTTGATTGTTTTTCTTTCTGAAAATCAAATCCTCAGGGACCTGGGATAGTGTTTCCAAGAATTTTTGGCCACGAAGCAACTGGGTAATTGGCAACCTGAATTTGGATTTATTCAATGAATTTTACAATATAATAATAACTATTCATAAAATTCTTTAACCAACTGGATCAATTTACGCACTAGCATCGTGGAGAGCGTTGGGGAAGAAGTGGAGGAAGTAAAAGCTGGAGACCTGGTCATTCCGGTATTCCATGGAAACTGTGGGGAATGCAGAGATTGCAAATCCCGAAAGGGCAATTCTTGTTCAAAGTATGCTACTGCCTTTCACAGTGGAATGCCAAGCGATGGAACCTCCAGATTTATAGACTCAAATGGACAACAAATATACCATTTTTTCTGCACGTCTACTTTCTCCGAATACACTGTCATAGATATCGCACACATCGTCAAGATGAACCCTGACTTTCCCATTGACAAAGCCTGCCTGTTGAGCTGTGGGGTAGCGACAGGTACGCAAGCATTATCTGTACTTCAGATGCTCAATGGTTTTTATTGTTATCAGCCCCATTAGAGAATCATGACTCTGGTTCACGTTAAGGAACCAAAACCATGATGCGTGGCAGAAATGAATGCTGATATGTAAAAATAGCTGGGATAAGTATTTTTCCCCCTAACTGAGCCACACCATAATGAACCCAACTCTATTTCCGTAGACTTTTCACTATTGCAATAATGAGGTGAGCACTAACTAGACTTAGCGGGATAGTTTCATATTTGTGGCTAGTACAGGTCTTGGTGCAGCAATGAAGTTTGCACAGGTAGAAGAGGGTGCTACTGTGGCCATATTGGGGCTCGGAACTGTAGGACTCGCGGTAATTCTTTCATTTACAAGATTATGAAAATTGATTAAATTTCACAGTGGCCGTTAAACTTGACTGTTTATATCATTGGTTGACCTGATCCATCAAAACTTCTCACTCTTAAATGGGTTTATCAAAAGCCTAATGCATCAGTCTTTATACGTTTTAAGGGATATAAACTAGCATTAAATACGAGTTGTCAATTCGATTAGCTTGGATTCAAACTCAGTCGATGTTTTTCAAATTAATCTCTCATTTAGTTAATTCCTTAAATTAAAAAATAAATATACTTAAACCGTTCGGCAATTCATAGGTTGCAGAAGGAGCGAGACTGCAGGGAGCTTCAAGAATTATTGGGGTTGACCGTAACCCAGAAAATTTTGAAATAGGTGGGAATATTTAATATTAATTACTCCTCTTTATTTTTCAGTTACAATTTAGGGTAAGTTTCACCACGAGTTGTCAACCTCTTATTTACAGCATTCAATATCCTCAGCTGTTTACGAGGCTGAATGATTTTCCATTTCAACCTAACATATTTTCTTAATTCCTTATTTGCCCTTAGTTTAAAAAAAAAAAAAATTTCATCTTTCTAATTAACACGATTCGTTATTAGAACATAGCTTATTGCATTGGGCGTTACTATTTTATTTACATGTACACCATTAATATTCTCATGTCAAAGATCCTCTTCCAATGAATGTAATTTCCAGGTTACTTCCTCTATGGGTCCTAAATCTTCTGGATAATAACTTTTTCCCAAGTGTGACTGTCATGTTACTAGCATTTCATTTTTAACATCCATGCTTCCAAACATTTGACACTACACAATAGTGTTCTCTTGACGGAAAAGATCTTGCTGGGCAACATAAACATAATTGTTGACTTATTACAGGGAAAAAATTTGGAATGACAGATTTTATTAACCCAAGCACCTGCGTAGAGAAGTCAGTTAGCGAGGTTCGTCTTTTATTCTATCCTCAGTTCCTCACTAAGTAATTTTACGGATCTCCTTAAACATATGTCGTATAGCATTATTTACCTTGGAAACACATGTAAATGTGCAGATTATACAAGAAATGACAGATGGTGGTGCTGACTATTGTTTCGAGTGCGTAGGATTAGCTTCAATTATGCAAGATGCCTTTAACAGTTCTCATCTGGTATCGTCTCATATTATAGTTTCTGATCTATTGTATGAATGTTTCTGTGAGCTTATAAGGTCCATCTACTCAATTTAGGCCAATGGAAAGACAGTACTACTTGGAATGGAGATGCATGGAACACCCCTAAGCATTAACACATATGAGATTTTGTGGGGCAAAAGTTTAACGGGATGCCTTTTTGGAGGATTAAAACCAAAAGCTGACCTTCCAATCCTTGCCAATAAATATTTAGAAAAGGTTGATTGACTTCGAGCACTTTTGAGTTACAAATTATAAGTTTTAGTTTGACAATTTTTTAAAATTGGTTACAGATTTTTGACTTATTTCTTGCTTTCGGTTGGTTTGAAATTTACAGAAGCTTCAGTTGGATGATTTCATAACTCATGAAGTTAAATTGGAGGATATTAACAAAGCATTTGAGCTTCTAAACGAAGGGAAGAGCCTCAGATGCATCATCTGGATGGACAAATGAATAAATATTACTGGCTATTTTTTTCCCCCTAATGAACAAAAAATAATCAACTTCAATTCTAAAGATCAGAATGCTCATTAAATGTATTCCTGATGAACTGATCATTCTCGAAGTTGGCTGAGTCCATGTAATGATTCTTAAGGGCATTCTTCTATCATTATTGTTAGTCTTTTGTTTGTTTAGATTCAGATTTTCAGATGCCAATAAGGCTGCTTCTCTTAAGCCCTTACCCATTACTTCTAATGGCAAATAATAGTCAAACACCTCTCATTTTCCTTTCTCATCCTTTATACCTTAGGTACTTGTTTCTACTTCATGAACAAGCATTGATATTATGATAACATGTGACATCCCGGTTTTTTTTGTACCTCCATGCCTCGTTTCATGTCGCAAAGGATAAAGTACGAAATAAATTAAATTACAGAAAGACGAAGATAAGTGGAATTAACTATAAGTTATAAAGTTATTAAAAAGATTCTTGCATATTTCTAAGAAAGTAGTATTGTAAAGTCGTGTTGGACTAATTAAAATAGAAACTAAAAGTTAGGGACCAAATGAAGAAGAATAAAGATAAAAAAAAAATGAAATCAAAATCAAATTTGGTCACTTTGGGACCATTTGATATTATATATTATATTACATATATGTATATATATAAAATAAAGAAACAAGAATAAAAGAAAGGAAGCAAGGAAAACCGAACAGGGGCAGCAATTCTGGCCGAAAAAAAATTTGGAAGAAATTTAGGAAAGAAAAAGAAACTAAGAAGAAGAATACAATAATCAAACACAAGTAAGTGTTATTTACCTTTAAGCTTTGATTTATATAAGTTTAAGTTATAAATTTGTTTAGGGCTTATGGAATTTTTATGAACATGCCTACTAGGTTGTAATTTTGTTTACTACAAGTTCTAATGGCATGAAATTATTCTTTAGTTATGAAGTTAGTGTAAGAAATTATGGTAGGCTAGTATATGGATGAATTTTATATGGAGGAATAAGATGAAATTTTACATATAAGTTGATGTTATGATTTTATGGTATAATATCATAGTAATTGAGGAAATTGGTGAAGTAGTGAATGACTCACTAATTATTATTAACAAATGTGGAAATTGTTAAAGAGTAAGAAAGAATTAGTGTTTAAAGTGAAGTGTTAGCTGTGATGTTCTCAGTGATAATTGAGAGATTGGTATGGGATGCTATGACCATTTGTAAAATTTAGTAGAAATCTAGGATAAATGCATGGAAGAGGCAACCTAATATTTACTAGAAAATGTAGTAATTTTGTTAAAGGCTAAGAATTAGTATTTAAAGGAGAAGAGGAACTGTTTTTTTTAGTGGGTATTTGATACCCTAATATGTGATACTATTACCATTTGTTAGATGAAGTTAAAGTTAAGTTAGAATCCTAATCCTATCCTAAATATATATAAGTGGCTTAATGGAATTATCATTGTAGATATCAAATTGTACAATATATAAAGCGCAATGTGCCTCTAGGATGACAAATTTTCTGAATTCCAATTTTGCCCTTTTTATCTGCTCTTTTTTTATTTTTTACCACTGCAGTACACCTTCCGTCACCCCTGTACTGTCTTCTGCAGTGCTTCACTACTCACCCACTTCGACTTCTTCTTCCACTCTAATTGTCAATTTTGAATCCAAAATTATGCATATCCTTCTCTTATCCATTTCTTGACCAGAATTTCAGGATGGGTTCCAATGATATTTTTTCTTTTCTCTTTGAATCGTAGAAAGAAAAAAACCCTAGGTTGTAAGTCGACAGCTTCGGGTCTGCGAACTATTAACCCGGCACTGCCCAATGCTCGTGTAAGTTTTGTTTCCACTCTACACGTTTCATTGACCCTAAGCACAAAGCTCATTATTTTCTTACAAACCGTAATTGCAACTAAGCCTTTTTGATGTGTTTGAAGCTTTGGGTTTACAATTTAACCTGATTGATGTCCCAATTTCTACCAAAATCTAGGACCGAAGAGCTATTTACATCATCATAATGGAATACCGGAAACTCTTTTCTGCTTCGAACTAAAGGAGCAAAATAGATGAACTGTTGCTTTGTACAAGAAGATAACGTGATGATTGATTAAGATTTACCAGTTTGTTTTACATCTGATTCTTGAATAGATTATGGGGGTTCTGAGTTCTTTTAGATGCTTATATAGGCTGATTTTTTGAATTGGAATAACAGAGGTGATTTAAGAAGATATGTAGTGTTTTTGTAGTGAAAATGTTAAATGATATACACTTGCTATTAGTTTCTAAGTTGACAAACAAATCAACAATCATGTAAAAGCATGTCAAACATCAATACAGGAAGAACACATTTTATGTCAAAGCTGTGAAGAAAGTGAAAAATCCCAATGACTATTCACTTGAAGTTGTCTTCTTCATAGAACCACCAACTCGGGTAATTCATGGAACTAACAAAGCTGAACTCTTAGAGAAACCAAATTTGATTGCTGATTCAAGCTTTTCCACTCATGTTTCACATAATTAAAATGCTCTAGGAAAAGGGAATAAGGTACTTTTCTGGCACATTCACCATCTCCCTCCAAGAAAAGATTGAACAATGAATATGATGAACATGTAACGTGGTCCTACATAAAAGAATCACACAATTGCATCGCCCAATTGAAACACATTGTCAGGTTGTATATAACTGTTGATGCAGCATCAGCATGGGTGCAGAAATTCTATTTCACTTTTGTCCTCCATGTGCCATCTTTTGTCCAGCAGCTCATCTATAGCCAGAGTACATTTTATATTTCATCTTGTTGTGTGACTTCAAAGACAGTTATCAATCAAACAAAATAATCTTAGCTTGTTTGATGCTTTTTTAGATTGTAAAAATTATGGTATGGTTAAGTAACCGGTATATGTAAATAAGCTTTTAGATACTCTAGCATTTATTATATGTGCAATGATTCTGCTTCCATCTCTAAATATATTGCAATTCATCCCATGTTCTTCTTGGAACTTCTGTTTTGTCTTAAAATAGTGTTTCCATATTGTATATAACTGGCCCCAAGTCATATCTATGTTTAATGCATATATCAAACTATAGCATATATTGAAGTAACTAGACTACGCTAATGATAACTTTTAATATCATCTTGTTTTGAGCTTCTTTTAAGTTTCAATGTTACCAGTTTTTCATAAACTATTTAAGGTTGATTACTTATGCCTCCATCACCTTCAATAAGAGGCTTGATGTTGAGGAAGGCAAGAAACATTGAGCTCTTTTGAAAGACTGTCAAGAAATTGGAAAGCTTCATTTGGTTAACATTATGACAGTATTGCATTGGAGACGTTGGCTGCAACTAGGAAGTATAGTCTGGGTATGAATATGCAGTTGGATTTTCCAATAGGGTAATGAAATATTGGGGTCTCTGATCTACGGACTTGTAGCCGAAGGAAGGTTTAGGAAAGAGGGATTGAAACTGCTAATTTTGACGATGAGATGATCAAGAGGTTACCAAAAATGAAAAGGACTGGTCAAGCAAGACAAATGTCCAAGGATATGATAAAACGAGGTTGCGAGTCAAATTATTTGCGTAGGTTTTGCAATTTTGGATTATTAGGATCTGGTTTTTAACTTTGGCAAAAGCTTTGGCGTACCTCAATGCATACTAAAATTCATTTTATTTTTTGAAGTAACATAAATTTGTTCTTTGTGTTAGACGTAAACATATGACTTGTAAATATGCAATGAAAATTCAAGTTCTATGATAATTTTGAACATATTGCCCTCTAGTGCAGATTTATTTGGTACATTGATCTTCATCTCTGGAGAGTGCTATATTGTTTATAGTCCCTTTCTTTGAGTGTGAGAAGTAAATAAATAATAATAAATAAACAATAATTGACGAGATTAAGTTGCAAATAAAAGGTCTATCTCAGTGTAACATAATAAACCAACAATGTAGCTCTATCCCAAGATTAAGTTTCAATTTTTGGCATACTATAATAAACTTTATGTTCATTAATCAAGTGTACCTCTTCATTGTCCTAGGAATTATGCTCTTTTCATATTCAATTGGCAAATCAAATCAGGGGTTATTGATTGGAGAAAAGCTAGCAAGCATGAGAAAATGTATCTATGGTACAAAGTTGCTGCATGGGTGTTTTCATTTTAATCAACTATAACAATCTATAATACGAGTCATTTGTCAAACTCAAGAGATTTTGCATTTGGAATTTAAAATCAAAGCCACATATGTGAACAATATAAAAACAGCATGCCTAAATGTGTAATTTTAATAGACCTACCTCCTGCTTGTTCATGTCATGTTTTCTTGTAAGTTTTGCACTGCAGCACATGCATGTCTTGTATTGTCTGCTTTATGTTAGGTCTTTTTTCACTATGGAATATCCATAAGCATTATTATTAAGTGGTCTCACTAAATATTTTCATGAAAAGAGGTCTATTTTTCTGCCCATCTTTGTTATGTTACGTTCATTAACGTAGTCCTTTCTTTTTCCAAGAGATAGAGGCCAAAAGTGATCAGGTTTTGCACAGACGTCAAAATTTTACCGAAGACATAACCAGTTCCAGATCACATGCCAAACAAATGACATTGGCCAAAGCCAATGTAGTAATTGCGAAGGAACCAGAAATCTTCATCTTGCTTGGGAGCTTAATTAGTTCAAAGATAAGGACTTGGTAATTCTTGCTCTCAAAAGCTGCAATAGAGGAGCTTATATCTCTAGATGAGGCTGAACCAGGTATTAAAAAGTATATCGTCACTCATATATTGATAACCTTCATTATATTGTTGTATAAGTTTTTAATATCATATTATCATATATTAAACTAATCGGACAAATGAATGAAATAGGTATTGTTCAATTGTTTTTTTTTTTTTAAATACCCCTGTCAAAATATTCACCATCATAGTCTGGTTTACGCTTTCTCATGATTATTTCATCAATTATAGATGCCCTAAACGTTCAATAAATCAATCAATACAATCACCGCCATTCTCCGTGCAACGCACGGCCAACACACTAGTAATTATAAGAAAGGGGCAAACATATATCTATTTGAGAAATGAATAAATCTTGAGGAATTTAAATGAAAAGGATGAAAAGGTCTTGAGAAATTAATGAAATAAGGAATTTTTCTCTAAAGGAAATTTCATATTTATGAATCTTAGTTAAAATTTCATATTTATGAATTTTAGTTAAGTAGAGAATTATAATTAGTAACATATAATACAAAGAAAAATAAATGAGAATGAAGAAAGAGAAGTAAAGAAAATTAAGTTATGTGTGATTTGTGAAATACAAGAAATTTATTAAACGTGAATTAGATGTTTAAGTAGAATTTTTATAATTTCACAAGCAATGACAAAGGCTAAAAAGCAAACGAAACACAAAAAAGATGCTACATGTACATGACTACTTAGCCAGTGAGTGAAGTGCTTTCTCCTCTTCTTTCTAAATGAAAATATATTATGCTTTGGTTTCACACGAGTTGCAATGTATTATGATGATAATATAATTCCATGAAATTTCACAAAAATCGATATTTCTTTAGAAAGGTTTCATAATGAATGCATTTCTATGAAATTTCACAAAAGATGATATTTTCTTAAGAAAAGTTCATATGCATTTTTATATGAAATGATGTTTCATGACTGTCAGAGAAATGTTCTATTTGAAGTATGATTCACGATGCAATGTGTTTATGATTATTATGTATTTTTATGAAATTTCAAAAAGTTGATATTTTCTTTAAAAAAGTCATATGAATGTTTATACGAAATGATGCTTTACAATTTTTAAAGAAATGTTTGAATTGAAAACATGATTTGTGATGCATGAAAACCCCCAAATATGTATCTAATATTATGAATATGCCGCCTACGAGCAAATGGTCATCTAGCTCAAGCTGACAAAATGATAAGGCGCCTATGGGCGAAGGGGCCTATGACTTAAGCTGACTAAATGAATGCCGCCTATGCGAAGGGGCCTATATACTAACTATGGCTCAAGCTTGTTATTGGGCCACCTAGAGCGAAGAGGTCATAAGGTACCTATAGCCCAAGCTGATGTCTACGCACGTATGACTTGATATTATGATCATGAGATATTAGATACTCTTTGGGGAAAATCCTATTATGATCTTGAAGTGAAATGATATTCATGATGTTTTCCAACATGTAATGATTCTACAAATATTGATGTTATATTAAATTTACATTTAAAGTCATGAAAATTCCCAATTGCACTTGAATGTTTTATTCGAGATTTTGTAAAAGTTATGTTTCGAATTTCCAAAACATACGAAATTACAAAACTCCACTCACTAGGCCTATTAGCTCACATGTTTTCCAAATGATTTTCTTTTCAGGTAACAATTAGAATTTAGACAACATATCAATATCAAGCCTGCTATTTTCGAGAATTGAGCCACCACATAATGAAATTGATTTGCTATAAGATTTGCTAATCCTATAATTTATAAAGTTGACATGTATAAAGCTATTAGCATATAGTTGGAAATTGAGTGAATCATGTTTGGTTTAGCATATTGTTTGATCTATGAGGTGATGTTGCTTATAATGAAAAATTATTAGTTTGTGGGATGTTGATGTGTTGATATTGAGAATGGATACAGGTTGGTTTTGTTAATAAAATAAGGGAGATGCTGTCAAAATTTCTTCTAGGATCATTAATATGTGCACGAGTCTTGACGGTAAGTTCTGACTTATAGTTGGAATTTATCGTCGGCGCACGTCACACTTCTAGTAAGTTAGAAGTGCTGAGAATGGGGCGTGTCATGACATGCTTACACTTCCCCAAGAAACAGAAAAAGAAAACCTGGTACTCAAGGGTTGTCCCCCATTTTTTATTTTCCAAAAAGGGTAGAACGCAATAAAGCTCTGTAAAGCTAGTGATTTATATTCAAACATTTAACATTTAACATCCCAAGTAATTCACATAATGAAAGAAATAACTGACAATTGGTGAAAAAATATATAGAAGTAACAACATAGATCCATCATCCATCTATAAATAAACTAAAGAACTGTGAAAGAGGAAAAATTTCAAACATACCATTAATAATTTAATTTGCATAATCAAAGAGTCAATGAAAGCTAATTCCGTGTAACACTTTTTATCTTACAAGAGTGCAACTAGTTTTATATTCTTCTTATAACACATTTTTGTATAGTTTTGCAAATGAACATGCTGACCTGGGGATTTTATCAGAGAAATGACCAGATAAGATTTGGCAACGAATTGATGATGTTTGAAAGCAGCAAGTCAGGGGAATGATGTAAAAGGAGGGGTTGGCAGAAGAAATTGTGCAATGATAGAATGATAGAAACTGGTCAACAGAAGCTGGCAGCGTAATCGTTTAAATCCCCCCCCCCCCACCTCCCCCCAAAACTGTTTCCTCAATAGAATGATAGAAACTGGTCAACAGAAGCTGGCAGCGTAATTGTTTAAATCCCCCCAAACTGTTTCCTCAACTTCTTCCCATGATTTTGCCATCGTTAGTTCTTTCCACAGGCTGAAAATAGCGCCCAGAATATTTTCTTCATGCAGAATACAGTAGCACCTATATTTGTGTCAATCCGAAC
>CAVNYN010202227.1:0-37936 GCA_963692815.1 Nyctanthes arbor-tristis
CTAGGATTTAAAAATATAAAACATGAAATGACACTAATCAGAATTATTGAAACTATTGCCCAAAAGAAAAATGAAACTTAACCTACAGAAAAATACTAGCTTTACTTATAAGACCGCGGCTGCAACTTCAATAAAGATAATGGCATACATCATAAATTGTAATGAAATGTTCCTCAACAAGCTTTGAAATCAATTACACAACATTTAGAGGGGAGTTGCCTTTAAAAATTAAACAAAGTGTAGTTGAAACTTGAAATCCCAACAGCAGTGTTAGCACATTTCAAAGATTTCTGTACAAAAAGGGGGAAAAAGAGAAAAAGAAAAAATACAAATTCTAAGACATCCGTATCTTGGATCATTATAGAAATTATAAACCGGCGTATCGATTGATTCAAATTAATCTAGGAGAGGGCAATATATTACGAACCATACCTTCCTGAGTTCACTTGACCAACCAAACAAGACCAAATTCACTCCAAAAATCATCTGATGAGCATATCCAGTGGACTAACCTCAGTTGCTCTTGAATCTTGATAGTGCCAAAGGAAGGCAATAAAATAGTACATTCAATCAAAGGCATATATTCTCTAAGCCCATTCAATCTTTATTATACTTGTCTATCTGAATAAACAACAATCATGCACTCAAAAAATCTAAAACAAAAACTAGAATTCTACAAAGGCAAGAAACTTGGAAACTAATCAAAGCTTCAAGAGAGTTATACTGACCTTGGAAATTCATGTAACTAAATGTGTAAATTCTTTTCTTTTAACAGATTTGATATATACACTTGATAACTGTTTCCCAAATGCATATTCAGAAATGCAGCATTCACATTATTCTGAAAAATAATCTTGGTTGAATAGTCAACTTCCTCCTAGTGGTTTTGTAATTCATCCTCCACCTCCCCATCAAAAGATAAACTATCAATAAAATAAGAGAATAATCAGCCATTCCTGACGCCCCTCAGTTGACACTACAGCCATCATCTTGCAAGGTTCATTTTTCGCTTCACATAAAGGAATGTTGATCAAACAAAATCTTAGCAAGACTTGGAGTACAACTCACTGCTGTCATTTATTGACAAATTGTTTGCATGCAAAACGCCCCAACCACAGTGCAGCCTTGAATTTCTAAAATCGTCACAATACCATCAGTTTCCAAGATACTATATATACAATGAGATTTTTGGCTTTTATGCAATGAACAAAGCATGGTTATGTGTGTCATAAAGTCAGACAAAACAATTATATTGCATATATTACATAAAATAACTGAAGCACGGGATGTAGAATTCTCATTTTTCGAAAAATCAAGAAAGCTGTTGGCTCAGAAAGGTATGAATCTATTAGTCATTTCAGCAAAACAATATCATAATGCACTAATCTAAATCTTGATAAAATATCTTTGATCAATGTCCATTTCTAAGACCATTGCGCATATCTTCATATTAAATTCACTATACAATCTTAGGACGACGACAAAACTCTAGGTAAAGGCTCCTCAAGCTGCAGATATCAACCATATTGTCCTGTTTCCATACATTAATTTCTTGTAGTCTTTACTCGGTTCGAAGCTTCGAAAATAATGAAAATCACTTGATCAACTTATTTCTAAGATGCATACGTTTAGACATAAGTAATCGAATCCTTAAACCAATTATCCAAAGCCCACCAGAATACAGACAGATTTGTATTGTCAATGAGCCTCCAGAAGAGAAATTTTCTCAGAAACGTGTATGCATATACGCATACTCATAGGTTCGTCTCTCAACTAGGTTTCTAAACAGAAAGAATGAATCTTTTCCAGTTATTGATAATATAAGAGTAATGGGTCACCTCTTATTAGAAGAAATCTCAGTACCAATTTTTGGGAATTTTATGGGTGAAGTTCACAATCAACAGCCAGTTTCATTACCCAAACAATATTCTTGCCACGATGTGTAGGGAACAAGATATGTTGGAACACAAGCAAAACACCGAGATGCAATCACGAATTTAATGCCCAGAATGAGCGCAGTACCAAGATGCTGGAACGAGTTGCTTAGCTATTGGGGTTGGGTGAAGTGACGACGGAAATCAGTAATGGGTAACGGAGGCGGGTGGAGTTTTTGCGGAAGAGGAGGATGCAGAGACCAGATCCCATTGTGTTTAGCAGACGGGAATGAGTGGATAAGGCATGTAAATTTCCTTTCAACTTGAGTGCTTGGACATTTTAGACTTTCGGCAATATCTCCGGCGAGATGAAGTACATCTATCATTTTCCCTGACTTTTTGCAGAGGTCTTCTGAAATCAATGAACAAAACTATGTATTCAAAGAATAATGCTATGTAGAATTAGTGGCTCTTGACACCAGTTTAGGTGTCATCTAATGTGACATTAAATGATAAGTGGAAATAAATAAATAAATGATCCATTTAATTCAACTTATCATTTAATGTCACTTTAATATGGTCTTAAACACTAATAGTGTTAAATAGTATTACTCATATTCAAATTATGTCAGACGGCAAAGTTTAGAGCACTAGGGGTACTGATGGAAGTTCATCTAAATATCCGCTACATTGGGAATATTAATCAGAAAACGCTATTTGGGGCACACAGCATTTGCAATTCCGGTATTTGGGGTGATTAATCAAAAATTTATAATAAACCAATTAAAATCAAAAGAATAGGCACCGGTCCACCGGTCATGTAGTTTAATTGGCTATTTGAGTGGTTTTGGCCTATTATTAATACCTTCAGTTTCTACTTTTGATCGGACAGAATTTTAGGATAGTGTCTGGTTTTTTCTGCTGAACCGGGCACTCTTATGTGATTTTTAGAGCCTTGGTTATGGCAAGATGATCGGGATGTGCGGATTAACTCTTATTCGATTGGGTACATTAATATTGTGATTAGAATTAATAATATATCTCCTTGTTGACTAACGGGATTTTATAGTAATCTGGGATTATCGAATGAAGAAATTCGTGGAAGCTTTTAAGAATGTTGCACAATAATGACTTGGATTTGTTGAGGAGATCTTAATGAGACGATATACCTTCACAAGCATATATCCAAACAGCTAGCAGGGCTATCCAAATAGAGGAATGAATTGCTTAGTATGGAGCAAGCGGTGATCATATGGAGCAAATTAAGTTGCTAGAAGCGGAGATAGTAGCTTTGCAAAGTCGAGAGGACGGCTACTGCAGAAATCATTCTCGAATTGAATGGTTAAGGAGATAGCAATACTAAATTCTTCCATGCTCGATCAACAGAAAGGGAAAGGAAAATATCATACATAATCTTCAAGAGAACAATGGTTGTTGGGTTGGGAAGGAAGAGGAGTTAGTAGGGCATATTGAGCATTATTACTGGAAGTTATTTTCTGATCACCGGCGTATTATATGAGGACGTGCCAGGAGTGCAGGGGATAAACAAAATGCTCTCAATAGATGATGTGAACTTACTGATACGACCTTTCACAGAAGAGGAGAAAGCTCAAGCACTTTGTGGTATGGGACCTCATAAAGCCCCTACAGTCAACGGGATTCATGCGATATTATACCAAACTAATTGGGAGACTCAAGGTCAAATTTATAATGCTTGTCTTAAAGTATTAAATGATGATTTCTCTATTAAGTTTATTAATAAAACTAGCATAGTTTTGATCCCTAAAAATGTATCAACCTTATGTATCACTCACTGCAGAGTTATTTGTCTTTTGTACTATTATATGTAGCATTGTCTCTAAGTGCTTGCTGAATAGGTTGAAACGGGTCATCTCCCCAATGATTTCAAAGAACCAAAGTGCATTTATGCCTAGCAGACTCGTTACAGATAATGCTTTGGTGCCCTTTACATTACTCCATTCCATGAGAAAGAAGAAGAACAGAAACGCAGACTTCTCGGCACTCAAGCTCGACATGAACAAAGTTTATGACCGGTTGGAATGGTGCTTCGTCCGAATTGTAAAGGATGGGTTTCCCATGATTGGCATAGTCTGTGACTGCATTACAACTCTTGAGTTCACTTTGAACTGGAAGCATTAGGGAAAAGTGATCCTATCACGGGGACATGAGGCAGAAAAATACAGTGGCATGGAGGAATCATACAGGCATTTCTTTAAGGCTCACTGTATCAACTCATGTGCTACAGTTGAATGAAGGGTAGATCGAATTTGGTGGTACGATCAGAGAAGGAATGTGTTATTTATGGGGCTTTCTCGACTAGGCAAATTATTTCGGAATTTGTATCCTCTTCCATTGCCCCTCGTCAGCAAGAGGATATTGGTTAAATAAATAATAATTCTATTATATTTTCCTTTAAAAAAAGGGAATATAATATTACAATTTTCCTCATAACCTGTGTAATGGTTTGTGGGTACCCTTCAAAAACAATGAATGGATCATTCGTGTTACGGCGAAGTCTGCAAAACTAATTATTAGAGTACAATTCTCTACACATTGCACCCGCTTGTCAAAACAAATTCCCAACTGCAGCCTGGCATTTATAAAGAATAAAATACAATAAATAGATTCGGGAAAGTACAAATCATGTGCCGCTTCTCTACTGTTACTTGTGATGCCGCCAATCTGTATACCATTAAGATCTCTGACCTACAAAAAGTGGTGTATAACTTAACTAAAATTTTCCTTCCTCAAAGAACCAGTGAATGAGACATCAATCTAATCTTCAGAATCTGATCCATCCACCATCTTCTCCAGCGAATCCACATCCCCAGCTTCTGAAACAGTGTGTAGCCTCAGTTTTTCAGCATCTTCACTGGAGGAGATAAAATGACAAAATCAAACACCATCAGTAAAAACTGGTGCAACATAATAGAAAACCGGGAAGATTCAAGAGGATGAAGGTCCTTACTCAGCTACTCCAAAAATTTCTTTGACGGTTAAGGAGCTGTCCCTCGAGCAAAATTCAGGCAGCTGGTACAAAGAGCAAATTGAAAATGTTCAACCAACAGAACAACATATTATTCGTGGGCTTTTCAAGAGACGAAAACTGCCTACTATTGGAAGAGATAATTTGTGTGGGCTCATAATCAAGTACTTTTGTCTTGTGAGATCAACCAACTCCTAAAAAAAAAAATGATTAGTTTTGGGGCAAAGTTTTCAGCAGACAGGTTTCTTTCATGGTTATGGGCTCACAATCACACGCTTTTGCTTTGGGAGATCAACCAACTCTTGAAATTTTTTTTTTTTTTTTTGGGTGGGGTTGTAAAGTAGATTAGATAGTAATCGATAATAATATTAGAAAGAGAGCAAAGTTTAAATGTCAGATAGTAATCGATAATAATATTAGAAAGAGAGCAAAGCTTAAATGTCATGACTCACGACCAGTGAGTAATCCATGGAGGGCAACACTGCTTAGTGAACATGCACCAAAGGGTCCCTAACAGACCACCAAAAATGCTAAGAGACACATCATCAAAGCACTGTCATTCTAGAACAGCCAGTCAGCCCACTATTATGCTAGAACCATCATCTATAAGGACTGTAACCAGCACTTTCAAAAACTTGCCATCAAAAATTAAGCGAACCCTCCTTAGTGTAATGATAACTTCTTTCTGCAATAAGAGAAGGCAGTGGCTTCTACATATGGAAAAGTCAGCCTCATTTATCTAAATAAATAGAAAAAAGGAATTAACGAATCAAACCTGGCAAGAAATACTAAAACTTTAGGTACCTGATACTACAGAGTTCTATAAAATAAAATATTCAATTTCTAAAACCATACTAGAGGATCTCTTATGTCAAACCAAACTGACCAGTGTCTCTATCCTCAAATATGATAGGAGTAATAAAATTTATCACAGGGATCATCACCATATGTAAGTGGTATTAAATGATAAGTCCATTTAGGGACTGTTAGCAGTCTAATTCTATTTCGCAATAGAAATAGATATTTGGAAAATAGCAACTCGTCTGATTCAGATTTTTAAAGCAAATTTAATTAAAAAAAAATGACCATTATGTTGACTGTCTTGGGAGGGTAAGAAGGAGGATGTCAAAACGGGTCCACAATATTCAGACTTTTAATTAACTCTTTTGCCCCATTATATCCTTTCAAATTTTCCTCTATCCATGCAATAATGGGCCCACTGCAAATCATAATGATTATGGGATTTCTTGGGAATACAAGATCTCACGAGTCAAATTATTCAAACTATCAGGAATTCAAACAATTTTTTTCAAGTAACTCAAAACATGATGGGGCCCTCATCCAAAGTCAAAAATCGAAAAATAAGCAAATCCAGACGGACACTAAATGATGGAGATTTGTAGTAGAACAAGTAGGTCTCACGAGACATGGATGTGATTATTTTCACAAGAGTGCGTTTGATTAGAGGACATGGAAAAAGTTTTCCTAGCTCCCCTAGGGATGCATAACGAGACAACTGGCTCGGGCAGTCCGTGGCTCGGCCTGTAAAGAGCATGAGCCAAGCTGGCTCGTATTTATGGGCTTAACAAAGTTTATAACGAAAAATGACTTTTTATATTCTATTTTTTAATATTTTATTAACAAAAAGTTAACGAGTCGAGCAAACTAGGCTCGGCTGGAAAAAAACCTCGAGCTTTCTTTTTTTTTTTTTTTGGGCTAGCCGAGCCCGCTTTTTTTGACTCGAGACAGAAAAGCTCAAGCCGAGACTGAGCCGAGATTTTAGGCTCGTGAGCCGGGCTCGTTTACATCCCTAAGCTTCCCCCATGAGAAATAAAACTGTGTTTGATTGGTTTGGGAAATTTATATGGAAAATGATTTTCCATGGAAAATGACACTAGTCGCGATTAAAAAAAAAAAAATTATCCGTAAAAAATATATCCAGAAACTGGACGGGGAAGCTGCAATTTCTTTTTGGTAGATATATTTAAACATGAAATAGAAGACAAACAAATAAATAGAACCGTATTAGATGACAGGTTACAGCACCAAGCTAATTAGTGCTGGCCTTGGGCTTATTGATTAAAACAGCTAAACAAATTTTAGCTTCGATAACAGAAAGATCATTAAAGCTGAATAAAAGAAACATATTTTTGAGGTTTCATCTATTATCCATTTTATACAAAAAGATTCAGATCTAACAGATATACAAATGGAACCTTCTGTAGGCCATCATGTGTTGAATATGAGGAATTCAAAACCAAAAATATGCATCCCAAATCTCTTAACCCATCGGAATTTCATGTAGCTATAGACATAACATCAGTGACAATTAGGGTTTGTTCTTTGTAGCTTATTTTTTAAGCTTTTGGGATGAAAAGAGATTTTTGTTTGAAATGTGTGGTGAAAAAGTGGAGAGAGGTTATAGGGAAATGTGAAAAATAATTGTTTATGGCGAATGTGTGGTTGATATGAGTTTGAATTGTTGATAAATTTTGTAGTGAAAAAAGTAGAGTAGTAGAGAACAAGCTCTTAGATCAGATATTCAACAAAGAATTCAGCGCTTAATGTTAGAAATAAAACCTTCAAGTACTCTTATTTAACCATCTGGTGAAAAAGCACATGGCTGGTAAATAATAGATCGTTGAGACATTACTCTAAGACTAATAGAACATTTCCATGATTAGAGTATAAGTTTATTTTACAATTATTTAGTTAGGATTCCATTTTTCCTTTCCACCATTGTAATTGTGTAGTTTTCTATGTTTTGTTAGGGATATTATTTACTATAAGCATGAGAGTCGGTTTTCATTGTTATACAACTCTAATTATTTAGGGCAAGTCTAGTTTTGAATCATTTGATATACTTTGTGTTGATACCCAACACAAGGCCTGAAATGACCCCTCTTTTAAAGAAAAGGGATTCATAGGGTAAAAGGAGAAAGAAAACTTGCAGGTGCCAAGCCCACAATCACCTCAGAACCAGACCAACAGCTCGGAGGAAGACTAATCAGTGCTGAGAAAGAACTATAGTACAGCTCAGAGGAAGCGGTCAGATTGCACCTGACACCACATAGGCCAATCAAAAAGAGGTCTGAAATTCTCTAACCACCCAAGCTACCCAATCAAAAAGCTCCGAGCGGCTCTCCACAGCCTAATCTACATTGCAGGCTATCATAGAACTTGTTTGCCACCCAAAATGTCCAATAGCATTCAGCAGACCTAGATTCATAAGCAACTAAGGCTTACAGGCCATGTAATTAATTCTGATATCACCTCCGTGATGCTAAGCATTCACCTGCTCCTGTCAATTCTACAACGTGAATAAAAAAGGCAAAGACAAGAAGCTAAAGATTCAGCCATTATACTGTGTTTGCGCTTATTTAAAACAATCTTTTCATAAAACTAATCCTCCAAATAGCTTAGATACATTTTTTGATCTTGAAATTAGTTCTCTGCTTAATTCAAACATCAACACTTACGAGTGATTTTAATTGAAATTTAGACTGTTATGTTGGATAATTTTCAAGAAACAACAACAAACTCACATCATAATGGCTCCACATCATTCCCACTTGTCCTCTGGCGATTTTTTGCCCTTATATTCTTTGATATTTTTCTCTACCCACATTGTTACGCACAAGTCCTGGAAATAGGCTATGGCCCTTCTGGTACGGAAATTTTGGCATTTTTTCAGAATGATTTTAAATGAAGTGGGGCCCTTAAAAATCAATTAATGAATTCTCCAAACAATCAAAATAGAGAGACCCTTAAAAAATAAAGACACCAATCCCAAATATATATATATGTGTATATATATATATATATATATCCGCCCATTTTTCTTCTTCTCTCTCTTGTAAAATTCTATCTCTTGATAGATTGCATTCCATGTCACCCAATACTTGTTAAAATTTCTTTTAACTCATTTAGAACTTAATAAGAATACCCACTCCCAAGTTAAAGGCATGACTACAGAACTTGAAAAGTGATTGTTCAAAAACTGAATGGTTAACTACAATCAGAAGTAATTCAGAAGAAGCAGCAGCTGAGTGAATATCTGACAGAAAGAGTATTAGCTCACCTCAGACAGATAATAAACCTTTCCAAAAAGAGCTTGCACAGCAAGTTTTCTTTTGAAACCCTTTTCAGAATATCCTTCCATATCCATGACCACTGGACCTGAAATGCAAGCAAAATATCGATCACAAAATAAAGATATAACATCAACATGCAGTAATAAATTTTCTTAAATCAAAAGGGGCAAACACAAGCATGTTTGATTACGAAGTTCTTGTCAAGTGCTCAACAGCAGTTTTAGCTTTTTAGTGAAAACAGGTAAACTAGCACCACATATAGCAGAAACGGCCCTCCATTAAATCCTTCATGTTCCAAAATATAAGGTGCTTAACAGCTTTAGGATTTGTTCTCTTCAGATTAGTGATCAAAATAGATAGATATTTGAATTAAATCTGCTCACTTGGACCCCCAATTGCAGCAATAGTACACCAAAAGAGATAGTTGTTGCTGAAAAAACCATGCATGCGATGGAACAGTAAAGTACAAGGTGGCCCACAGTGGGGTATAAACGGGAATTTGGTGGCTATCAAAGAAATTCCTGAGTGCATTAAATGCACTGTGAGGCCTGAAGTCCACTCCTAATATGGGGGAAAATGGCCATTTGGAAAAAAATTTGCCCCACAGAACAAGGCCTTAGCCTATGGGATTAAACCACCAGCAGTTATTAATGCATAAAATGACATTCATTATCTAATAAACTTAGCCAAATGCCCTTACTATTCAGGCTTCCTTCTAATCAGTTTGCAAGTTCACCAATAGCTATCTGATTGTACTATTCATTTACAAGTGAGTCTTTTGCAGGTCAAGAAGTGACGTTCGCAGCAGAAAGTAAATAAAGTGATGCTGTTTTTACCTTTATCTTTCACTATCCTTCTTGAAATTTCGTTCAGAATGCCAGCCACTTGATAATCATCCAACATTGATACTTTTCTAAGCTGGATCAGATTTGCTACACATTCTGGATTAAATGGCTTCTCATTCAAGACATATCTTATGTATTTTCGTAGAATCTCTTCCATGTCAAAACCAGTCTGAAAATATAACCGTGGTCAATTCAAGCAGTTCCTTCCGTTTGACAATTGACAACTAAAAGATTTGCAGCGAGTAGCAGAAGCATGCTTCATGTTTTTGACATACCAGCGTGCATTGTCTTCCAGGATACTATAAATTATACTTGCTAAACAGTGATAAATTAACTGAGAAGACGATAAACACAAGATATCCTTTAAAATTAAGCCCATGTTAGCTTTTTAATTATTTGAAATTAGAAATAAAATGAGTGGCGAATTAAGTAGCAGTAGTATTATGGCTCCCATAAATATGTAAGAAAAAAATAGTTTGAACAATTTGAAATAGAAGCAGAAAAATAACATGATATAAGGGATAAGTTATCCGAGCAAGCAGTATTGTCATTTCTCAAACTGAAAAACCTCATTTATATCCCTTCCCTTAAACAAACCATTCCCACTACCAATGGCAACCAACAATAACAGTCATCTCAATATGCAGCAGCTGAGAATAAAACAAAACTGTCAAATTATTTAACTCTTTCATAGAATACCTTCTTAAGGTAACAGATACAGATTTCCTCAAAAGCTATGATCTCAGAAGGCCATTAAATACTTGACTGTCATGGACAAGTTCTTTTGGGAATTTAACACATATGTTTGTCTAATTACCTCATCTATTTCTGATGCAATAGGAAAAGGAAAGAGATGGGAAGGGAAAACCTATTCTAGGAGAACTAAGAATTAGTATTTATTTAGAAGTCGTATTTGTTATTTATTCATTTATTTATCTTTTTATTTATTTTCTTGACTTTGTTGACAAGTAAGGGTTTTACTAGAATTAGGTTTATTTTGAACCCTATAAATATAAGGCTTATTCCATTGTATTGGATACACTACTTTTATGAATAAACATTATTTCAAGAAATTCGTCTTGATTTCTCTCAAGAACTTGCGAGTTATTATCTTAGCAACTTGCGAGTTGCTCGAGCTTGCGAGCTCATCCTTTTGGTTTGGCATCAATTTGGTATCAGAGACAGGTTGTCTCCTTTGGCCTATTTGGTGTTAAGCCGTTTGTCGAGGTAATCAGTACGCATTCCCTAACAAAATCCAACCTCCAATTAAACCCTATCATCTCAGTTAGCCTCAGCCGAAAACGTTAACTGAAGCTCGAAGCTTTCATGGGTTAGCTTCCTTTTATCGGAGATTCATTCGAGATTTTAACTCTATCACTACTCCCATCACCGAGTGTATGAAACAAGGTGATTTTACATAGACCCCTTCTGCTCAAAAGGCTTTTCAAATCATTAAACAAAAATTAATTGAGGCTCCTGTTTTGCGTCACCCTAACCTTTCCAAAGTTTTTGAGGTTTCGTGTGATGCGTCTGAGGTGGGTATAGGTGGGGTATTGAATCAAGAAGGCCATCTTGTAGCCTATTTTAGTGAAAAACTAAATGAGGCTCGACAAAGGTACTCCACTTATGATAACAAATTCTATGCCATCATCCAGTCCCTTCGGCATTGGTGATATTACTTATTGCCTAAAGAATTCATTCTTTACTCAGACCATGAAGCTTTTCGTTACATCAATTCCCAGCAACATTTGAGCTCCTGCCATGCTAAATGGGTTGAATTTCTTCAAAAGTACACCTTTGTTCTTCACCATCATTCGGGCCTTGAGAACAAAGCTGCTGATGCTCTCAGTCGACTAACTACTGTTCTTCATTCTATGGAAACTATTGTAGTTGGTTTTGATCGACTGAAAGAAGACTACCCCACTTGTCCTGATTTTGGAATCATTTTCAACGACCTCTTAGATAATCCATCTCGTGATCACATTGGTTTCTTTATTAAAGATGGTTAGCTTTTTAAAGGAACTAAATTGTGCATTCCCCGTACTTCCCTTCGTGATTTCCTCGTTTGGGAATTGCATGCTGGAGGTCTTGCTGGCCATTTTGGTCTTGATAAAACTATTGCTCTGGTTGAGGATCGGTTTTATTGGCCGTCTCTTAAGCGGGATGTTGCTCGCATTGTGTCCCAATGTCGTACTTGACAGTTGGGAAAGGCTTCTCGCCAAAACACTAGCACGTATACTCCACTTCCTGTCCCTCATACTCCTTGGCGTGATCTTAGCATGGACTTTGTTCTAGGATTGCTTAAAACTGTTAGAGGTCATGATTCTATTTTTGTAGTGGTTGATCGTTTTTCAAAGATGGCCCATTTCCTTCCTTGTTCCAAGTCTTCTGATACAACCCATGTAGCTAAATTGTTCTTCAAAGAAATTGTTCGTTTGCATGGTTTGCCTATTACTATTGTGTCGGATCGAGATGTCAAATTTGTTAGTTATTTTTGGAAGACTGCGGAAATTGTTTGGCACTACTCTTAAGTTTTCCTCCGCTTTTCATCCCCAAACTGATGGTCAGACTGAGGTTGTGAATAGAAGTTTAGGAAATTTACTTCGTTGCTTAATTGGGGATAAACCGGGAAATTGAGACCTTGTATTCCCTATTATTGAATTTGCTTATAATAACTCTGTAAATAGGTCCACTGGTTATAGTCCTTTTGAGATTGTTCAGGGATTTTCTCCTCGCCAACCTCTTGATTTAGTTCCGTTACCTACTGATTTTAAACCTGCTGCATCTGCTCAAGCTTTTGCTGACCACATTCGTAATTTGCATGATGAAATTCGTCGTAAAATTGCTTTGAGTAATGAAAATTATAAAATTGCAGCTGATGCTCATAGAAGGTCCAAGGAATTTAATGTTAGTGATTTTTTTATGGTTAGACTTGTTCATGAACGTTTTCTAAAACAAAAGGGAAAAAAACTGTGTGCTAAAGCTCTTGGACCTTTCCGTATTCTTAAAAGGCTTGGAACTAATGCATATCTACTTGAGTTACCTTCGCACTTAAATATTGGTCCAATTTTCAATATAGCAGATTTGCATCCATATCGAGGCACATTCGAGCCTCCAGTTTTGCCATCTTCTATTTCTGCAGGTCCGACGGCTCGACTACCTCCTCAACCACCGTCTACTTCATTTCCTCGTCATGATATTGTTGAGTCTATCATAGATGATGCTGTTGTCGGTTCTCGTCATGGAGGTTCTAGAAGGTTTTTGGTTCGCTGGAAAAGTCGCCCACCTTCTGAAGATACTTGGCTTCCTGAAGATGAGTTGCGCCAGTTAGATGCACCATTGCTGGAGGAATACCTGGATCGTAACTCGCCGAAGTCGAGTTCTTTTTCGCCAGGGGGAAATCATGCAATAGGAAAATGAAAGAGATGGAAAGGGAAAACCTATTCTAGGAGAACTAAGAATTAGTATTTATTTAGAAGTCATATTTGTTATTTATTCATTTATTTATCTTTTTATTTATTTTCTTGACTTTGTTGACAAGTTAGGGTATTACTAGAATTAGGTTTATTTGAACCCTATAAATATAGGGCTTATTCCATTGTATTGGATACACTACTTTTATGAATAAACATTATTTCAAGAAATTCGTCTTGATTTCTCTCAAGAACTTGTGAGTTCTTATCTTAGCAACTTGCGAGTTGCTCGAGCTTGCGAGCTCATCCTTTTGGTTCGGCATCAATTTCATAATCCGATTGTTTTTAAATGGGAAAAACATTGATAATATTATGGTCAACTGCATGACAGCTTTCTAGAAAAAGGAAAAGGAAAATTTTCATTTATTCTTCTATTTTTCCTGTTCCATATGCAGGATAACAACTGCCCTTTGATTTTAGTAGTCTCCCGAGAATAAAATGGGATAAAATGAGTGGCTAGTACTTGTGTGTCATACGAATGTGGAGTCAATATGTGACCAACTTACTTTCTTAATTTATAAATTGTTATATTATAACAATCTAAGCAAAGATTATTTTCATAATGAAGCCACACACAAAAATGCTGCTAGTCCTTACCAGCTAAAAGTCAAGTTGCTAGCCATTTAACCATTATCTCTGAGCAATAATGTAAATTGCAATCAAAAGAAACAAACCGTATGTCAATCCATAAAGAAAAATAACAAACTCAGTTTTAACTTCTAACACAAACAACACGAGATATTAGTCTATTGCTAACCAAGAAAAGAAAATCTCTCATACTGTTACTGTATCACTGCACATGATTTTGATCCAGATATTCCTCATGTTTATAATTATATGACGTATAGATACGAACAACCCAAAAGACTTAGCTTGAATTCAAAATGTAAGATAAAGAGTTTAAGTTAAACCAAGAACAGAAAGTCACTGACAGAAGTCAGGCATGATCAAATTAGAAGGGCATGTCAGTCATAAGCATTCTACCTTCTGCATCAGTTCCTTCAATGCTGAATGATCTAATTTGTCTCTTCCTTTCTCGAACATCTCATCTATCGATTTGCAAAGAAATGCATTTTTATTGACCTGAAAATCACCTCTGTCACACAGCTAATTATGACATTAAATAATCTCAGGAAATTCCAAATGATTTATAGATAATCCATACTGAGACTTAGAGAAAAGCCACAAAAGTTTCTTAAAAGCATATTTTAACAGGGAGCTGAAAAAAATGTAACATTCCCGGGTTGAAAAAATGGAAGAACTCAGCATACATAGGGCTAAAAGAGTAAAATTGATGTTCAGAAGAGCCCAGAAGCATAATGTAATAATTATTTCAATTTTTCCACGCTCATTAAGGATATGGACTATCTACGTCATCCCATTTAGCTTGTCCAATTATCTCTGATACATAAAACTTCCCAAGATATGACAGACTTCCTAGATGTTACAGAAAATTCTCTAGAAATTTACAAAATCTGGATTTCACTTTCCTTTTATGAATCAGAGGAGCAAATTTATAACTGAACCGAGCACTTTCAAATAAGTAAACCATTCACTTTCCACACTCATGTATGTAGTAGAAAACTCAAATATAGTCTTGATCAATAAATGGTGAAAGATTATGTGAACTCTGCTTCAACTTTGTGCTATATAGTGTCAACTTCAAAGTTAAAGCAAAACAGCCTGATCTTTTCTAATAACCTCACACCGTCGACCGCTTCCTCAATGGTTTATCATTTATATATTTTTATCACTCTCAACATCAGCAAACTAAAAACTTTCTTAGCCAATTTCATATTTGTGTGTGTTTCTTATTCTCTCTTTTTCCTTCTTCTACAAACCTGTCTTACAGTTCTCATCTAAATTACTATTGAATTACGTAGGCGTTTCTCCTTGGATGCTGAGTAAGTCCCTTATAGCATCACTAATCTCGTGGCTAACCTATGATGCAGAGGTAAGTTTCTACCTTCGACAGCGATAAGGAAAACTTTTTCTAAATATACTCAATTAAATTGAAAGGGTTATAAACACTTTCTTAGCCAATTTCATATTTGTGCGTGTTTCTTATTCTATCTCTTTTCCTTCTTTTACAAAACATCTTACAGTTTTCATCTAAATGACTCCCTCTATCCTGAATATATAGTCTACTATTCTCTTTTGGGATGTCCCAAATATATAGTCCTCTTTCTTTATTAAGAAGTCTATTTTGCATTTTTTACTAATTTACCCTCGTTTAATACTTAGTTAAAATTATACATTTTAAATTCTACCCATTAAATAAGGGTAAATTAGAAACATGGATTGCAAAATATATATTTCCAATACAATTCTTAATAAAGGTAAATGAGGAACACGGATTGCAAAATGTATGTTTCCAATACAATTCCTAATCCATGAAAAGAAGCAAAGTGTATATTTGGGACAGAGGGAGTACTATCGAATTACATAGGCATTTATCCTCAGATGCCGAATAAGCCCCGTATAGCATCACTAGTCTCATGGCCATCCTATAATGTAAAGGTCTTTTCTACCTTCAATAGTAATAAGGAAAACTTTTCTAAATATACTCAATTAAAATTCTCAATTAAAATTAAAAGGATTATAAACACATATCAACATTATTCTGCCTCAAATTGGTGGCCAAATTTTGTTTATCCCAGTAACCAATCTGCAGCCAGAAAAAGCTTGGTGACAGAAAAATAGATAGTCAAATCCACAATGTAGTTAAAATGATAAAGACAACCAAGAAACATTATATGATCTGATGATAAATGAGGCAAAGAATATAAGATTTGACTTCAGCTGTAGTAGAAGTTCATGACATAGAACACAAATCCTTCAAATACAATGCTATGAAATTGAAGTTGAGAAAAAGAAATATTAAATGAACAAACAATACGCAAAAATACCAATTCCCGGCGCTTCTCCCTGGGGGAATTGAACTTGCGAACGATCTTAACAACGGCAATGGCAAAAGTGATACCAAGATAGGCCAAGGGAACAGCAAGAATCCACGGCAGGGAGCTCTGGCCGACGCGTGGACCCGGAATGGCCTGTGTGACGGAGCCCGTAAACTCCACTAAATCCAGTGCCTTCTCTTGAATCCAGGGCAACTCCTCCTCTACTTCCTCTTCCTCTTCTACCCCGACTTCTTGCTTTTTAGTGTCACTACTTTTGCCACTACTTGACGCTGCCAGGGCTACAATTGTGCTAACCGGCGACGGAGAAATCGAGGAAAGGGAGAGGGAGGAGAAGAACGGGTCAGCGAGGGTTCTGTGTCTATTTTTTCTGGAAATGAAGAACAAGGGCCTGGGACTGGGAGTGATACTAGTACAAGGATAGAAAGAACAGTGACTGTACAGACTGCAGGCAGAACTCGCCATCGTGGCGGTGGCGGTGGCGGTGGCGGTGGTTGATAACACAAAATCTGTGAGGATGTGGACTGCAATTGACTGGAGCAACACCCGGTTCCTGCCCCCTCGTAAAAAATTTTTGTACTCTCCTGAGGGCTATACGAAATTCGCAGGGAAAATGGGGAAATTTCTAACGAACCAGGCCCGTTCTTGACACAGCCCAGTTTTCGATAGACGTTGCTATGTGGGATAACTAGTTTCCTGTACCCATGCGATGCACGGGAAGGAAATCATATGAGCAAAAATACGTGGACAAAATGGACAAACAGAATAATATAAAAAATGTAACGAATAATTAAAATATATAAAGAAATGACATTAATAAATGAAACTGTCATGCTCTTACAAATTTGGAAAACTTCTTTATATATAATATTTGTTGTTGATCTCATTGATTTACCATCTTTGTCACAAATTAATATTTTTGAACCTGAGCGACTAGTTACTCTAAAAATTGTAACATATAATTGTCTATGTGTAAATACTAGTCTTCTGAGAAAAAGTCCAACATGCGAGAGCGATTGTCCTTGACTTTTATTTATAGTCATTGCAAATGACACCATCAATTGGAATTGTCTCCTTTGAAATTGAACAGGTATTCTAGAGTCTGACAGTGTCAATGACATTCTTGGAATGAAAACTTTGTGGCCTGCATTGTTCCCGAATAGAATTTCACCTTCCAATACATGATCTCCAAGTCTCGTGATAATCAATCTAGTTCCATTGCACATGCCCTGAGTAGGATCAATGTTCCTTAGTAGCATTACGGGCACACTAATTTTAAGCTTTAACTCATGGTTAGGGATTCTAAAACACCTTACTGTATTCAAGAATTCAATTAAGTGGATATTATCAAACAATGATCCACTCCTCTCTGTTCTACATAAAACATCTGCGCTCATATAAGTTTTCTCTTCAGAAGTCATATTTGAGATTATATATTCATTTATAACATCAACATCATCATTCTTGGGGGCCAAAATTGCTAGCGTCACAACCATTCGGAGAACGTAGGGTAAGTGCTCTCAACTATCAATTTTATGGGATCACATGTTGATGCTATCAAAATATCATCAGGCATTTCAACTTCAGCATAGCCGTCATTTTCCCCACCTGCTGTGCCATCTCCAGTGCTCATCATCCACTCAGAAAATGTTTTCAAGTCATTGGCCTCATCACTGTTGCCCATACTTTGCAATCTCATGTTTTTTGTCAACCTTAGCACTTTGTAATGCTTCCATAGATACGAAGAATTGATCATTGCATGAACCACTTCTTGACATGATCCCTTCGGAATGACGGGCAAAATTTGCCTGAAATCCCCACAAAAAACCACTGTTTTCCCACCGAATTGCTGTGTGGAACTATTCGGACCATCATACCTCAACACGTCTCGCAAACTTCGGTCGAGAGCCTCAAAGCAATATTTCTTCATCATCAGCGCCTCATCCCATATTATCAACTGTGTCTTTGATATCAATTGTGCCAATGGGCTTCCACGCTTGATATTGCAAGTAGAGTTTTCATTGAGATTTAGAGGAATTGAGAATCATGAATGTGCTGTTCGGCCACCTGGCAAAAGAAGAGATGCTTTACCGCTTGAGGTAACGTTGAGCACAATATCACCTCTTGAACGAATAGATGAAGAAAGCGTGTTCCAAATAAATGTCTTTCCAGTACCACTGCAACCATACAAGAAGAACACACAGCCTCTACCAGAGTTAACAGAGGCCATTATAGTGTCAAATACAGATCTCTGCTCTTCTGTAAAAGTCGCTAAATTCCTTTTATGTTGTTCGGCGAAAGATGCTCTATCGTACGACAATTCATCAATTATCAACCAAATTCAAAGCTGATGAGTCATCAACAGCAATAGGGTATGGCATGCACATAATCTCAGAAAGAATTCTTCCCCTACTACGCATTATGTTTTCAATCTCCAGCAAAGCGTAGTTTTGAATATGGTCAGATTGTAGCTGTAAACCTGGTTAAGAAGAAATTTAATATGAAATATAATATTAAAATCATTAATTCATAGACTTTACATTAAGCAACATTGAAATAATTGACGTACAGAAATCAGCATTATCTGTAAAAAGAACGATAGTGTTACCTTGATTTCCAGTCAACTTCCGTTGGCGATACAATGTCATCTGATAGATATTCCTAGCACTTATTCCACACAGTCTTGGGTCGTGACATAGAATCTGAAACCAATAGGGTTACGAAAAGATTTCTCAACGAATGACCAGAACCCCATTGACTCGCTTCAACAATAGCATCAATGTACTCTTTATCGTCATCCAAAAGCCATGAGCATAACACGCATCCCTGAAAGTCTCATGCCTGACGCCATTGACAAATTTTATATCATCGTAACTGGTAGGACCTCGAGCGATAGTTAGCATGAGCCTCAAATAGTAAAGTTCTCCTTTACCAGGAGGTACGTAATAAAGTCGTCCAATTGTCTTTCCTTGATGCCGTGGTAGCCACTCTCTTTCCCTACTATCTCAAACAAACTTCATTGAAACTCTGAGTAAGTTAGCATTTTGGCCTCAGGATATTTTTGGTTAGTATTCATCCATGCAGTAAACATACTTTGTTTAACAGTTGGTCAGTTAACCACCCTGTCCAGTGATTGATCAGCAGAAAAATAAACAGACTGCTCTCCAGTCAGGTGAAAGGCCAACCGCTCAACTGATGTGTCTCTATAGTGAATGTCATAGCCAAACATTCTCCATGCAGTCTCACACGATGACAGATATCTACAATCATAGTATATTTTAATCTCATCCACACTATTGTCGACGCCATCATTTTTTGCACTTTCATAGAAACTTGCCATCACACGGTCATAACCTTTGTGCACATACTTGAAGAGGTACTTAATAGATCTTGACTAATTGCACCATTCAACATTTATATGAGCGCCATATTTCAACATAAGATTCCTGTTGCGAGGGACAACAAATCTATTATCTAAGTCAACTCCATTTTTCTTAACAGTTCGTCCATTATCCCTACGTCTGTACATAGGGTATCCATCTTCATCTAAAACAGTGACTTCATTGAATCTTTTTGGGAAATGCTTGGAACACTAACCATCACGCATGCAGGGAGAATTGTCTGTAGCTAAACCACACGGACCATGCATCATAAATTCCTTGACAGCGGCATGATAAAATGGATCAGTAATTTCATCCGAAATTTTAGCTGAAATAATTTTATCAATATCGTTTGCGCTTAGCCAAAACAATATATGAGAGTGAGGCAGGCGACGTTTTCGAAACTCAGTTGTGTACAAAGCTGTGAGAATAGAATAGTTATTAACATTTAATCAATATTAGATATAACCCTTTATATCTAAGAAATTAGAATTGCATACACTACTAGTAAACATAATATAAAGGTTGGCGTTAAAGGAAATATTAAACGGACATGATCTAACTTTTCCAAAAACTTTGTTCTGCTTTAAGTCTTTCATTAAAAGATCCAACTTCATCTTGAAAACTCTGCTTGCAATATCAGCTCTGTCTTCGATCCTTAATCCTCTACTTTCAACGTATCAAACAATTTCTGGCCATTTTGGATTACAAGTAAATGTTATAAATCGAGTTGGACAACCATAAAATTTGCACGTGGCCGTGGCATCTTGATAATTTTAGATCATCCATTGTGGACCACCAGTAAATGTGGGAGGTAGATAAACTCTTGTACCGTGTAATGCAGCATCTGTCTCGCCTCTAAGTAGTGCTTTGTGTAAGCGATTGTACATTTCATACCTTAACTCTTTCTGGTGCGTTCGGACGTAACATAAGCGTGAAGATTCAACAGTCGCGTACGCATCGACTAAGAATTGTTGAAATAGTCGCCTAGAAAATAAGATATGTGGCGATTCACCAGGTCTTTCTTGCAATCGAAAGGCAAAATACTCACGAACACTGAGAGTAGCACGTCCACGTTCTGAGTTTGAATTCAATGAATTCAGCGGTACATCTACGTAGCCATTTTTCCCATTTAAAAAAAGCAATGGATATTGCAACGGCAAGTATAATAGATGTAGTTCAGTGATCCTTTGTAGTTGGCCATTGAGTGGCTCGACAATTATATCCCGACTACCCTGTTGAGTTTCAAAATCACCCACGATCAGACCGGCCACTTCATGATCATTTTTTGGCAAGTTATATTGTCGATCATCTAAGTGAGATAGATGTGCGATTATTCCAGGTCGACCGATTAAACGTATTCTCACATTTACAGTTCTCTCTGTACGCATCTTACCACGGCCTGATTGGAACTGCTTAACCAAATCATTGTGATTGTCCAACATGTCTTTTAAATCAGGAATGATCTCATCAGATAACCGTGAGTTTCTTGAATCAATCCTACACAAAAAAGAAATATAAAAATAAATAAGAAAAAACGAACATTAAATTATGTGGCGAAAAATCGTGCAATGACACAGGTTAGAATTCATTACCCGACGGCTCGCTTTCGATCAGAAACCTCATATGCAGGATCTGTAATATAAAGTTGGGCGTAACATGGATTATCTCCCAGTGCAGGTAGTAGACTACCAATTCGGTGACATATTTGACCATGCAGTTGGAAAATAGGGGCTGATCTCCCATCATTTAAACTATCATCAATTTTCCCTCTCATAGAAGTGAAGGAGAACATCATGTTGTATGTTCTAATATTGTTGACGAAATTTTTACTCTTAGCATCATCTCCATATAGCAGTTGTTTGAATAGATGCAGCGGATCTCCATTAAAGAAGTACGAATCTTTCCATGCATACGGCATAGCGAGAATTTCGGGTCTCTACACGTTCTGTAGCGCTTATCAACGCGTTCTTCGAACCAAAAGATGGATATGCAATAATGGCATTTATAGGAGGGATTGCCGAGATCAGCATATTCTACAAAAGCAAAAAAAATTAATAATAATAAATTTATTGTTGTCATATGCTCAATTAGACATACTTTACTAATATAATAGAAAGTGCTACGAAAAATGACTGAACAATATGTAAAAAAAAAAATATGTATCATAAATGTTTATGAAACAAATTTAGTAAGAATTCATTAAATGAAGTCTTACAATCATGTGTAAGACGAACTCATCTAAACTGTTAACAACATGCATAAGAAGATATTTTATAATAGTGACGGACAAAATATTAATCATACATACTAACTAAGTCAGTCAATGTTAACTATTACAAATTTAGTATAGGAGTAAGAAATTATCTCAGAATATTCTAGAAAAATAAGTAAATGAAAGGTTTTTGAATTAGTAATGTAAGCATTAAATTATTAATAATTTGAGCTGAATTTACGATTTAGGGACACCAAATTGATTTAAGAAACTATTTCAGTGTTTACGTGTGGGTAGATCTCTTGTTTGAGTTGTTGATTTATTTTGGCTATTAATATCAAGATGTTATTTAATCTGAGAAGCTAAATTTATATGTATAACTAAAGAAACATTGTTATATTCTAATTAGAGTAAAATGTTTGTACACACTAATTTATTTTTTCCTTAACGGTTCAGTATTAACAGTTACGACAGTTAATTTTTATTTTTTAGTATGCGAAATTTAAATTAAACAATTACACATATATAACCTAAGAAGTTTGTAACTGTAAATAATAAAATAAATGAAAAAATTTACAGCCCTAACAACAATTAAAAAAGAAAAAGGAAAAAAATATACAACAAATAAATTACGCTACAAATTTTTCTAATATTACTGGACGATATTGAAACTGTACAGAAGAAAATAATTCGAAGCACAAAAGAACCAAAAAAGGGCCTCGACCTGTAAAGCCCAACAGCATAGATAAAATTGAACCCTTAAATTTTTAGCCCAAAATGGCCCATCGATTTAACCCACAAATTTTTTAATCCACCCGCGGCCCTTATATTCCGTCACAAGAATTCGAAGCCCAACAGCCCTACCCCTGTTGGCAGCCTAGCTACACCATGTAATTTTAGGTCCATGAAGCTCCCCAATCTGCAAACTCGAGACCTAACTATAAAAGGGAACAACTCGAGCACTAAATTACAATTTCCTTCACACGAACCCTAGCCCCAGCTTCCGCGGCAGACCCAGACAAACTTCTGACCCTACTGCCGGCCATCAAGCCCAACAGCCCGACCCCTATTGGCACCCCAGCTACACCCTTTTCTTGTTGGGGCCCATGTAATTTTAGGTTCATGAAGCTCCCCAATCTGCAAACTCAAGACCTAACTATAAAAGGGAACAACTCGAGCACTAAATTACAATTTCCCTCACACGAACCCTAGCCCCAGCTTCTGCGGCAGACCCAGATAAACTTCTGACCCTACTCCCGGCCATTTGTTCTAAAGATCCGACAATGTGTAGCCGCCTAAAAATCTCACCATCATTACACATTGCAAAAACCCAACCACCAGCCGAAAGCGTAATCACTCTGTAGATCAACATCATTTCTAATCGAGGACGCTGACTCCAATGGGGCTAATCTATGCATATCCAGTATATCTCAGCTGAGAAATTAGCGGCAGAAATGGAAGCTTAGTTGACCCTGTATACCTCTTATTCCTTTACATATTTGACCAGTTTGAGCATATTTTTCTAAGCTGTTTTTTTCTTCTTGGTCGCACAGTGTTCGACACAGATCGTGGCACATAAACTCATCTGGCAAAGATAAGTAAACCTTCTATCGATCCAGTCTGTATAATAGTCTATACATCTCAACTGTTTGTATTAGATGAATTGTTTGAAAATATTTTAATTATTTTTTTATTATCGGTGTTTGTACAGATTCCCAGCCCTAGATCTGTAAAATTGGAGTGGCGTGTTCAAGGATTTTAGTGGAGTCCAGACAACTCAAGAAATCTAATCGGCGTTTCTTACAGATAAGTTTATCCTCGATCGATGTACTATGGCTGAAATTAAGTTTGATTTATGTTTCGTAATTGTTTTTGCAGTTACTCTGTCAGCATGCTTCCTTCATACATTTTGATTGCTTAAGTGATGAATGAGTAATATTTTCTTCAGCTTGAGTAGCCAAAGAAAATGTTTGCGGATGTTACTATCTTTTTTATTTGACCAAGTAGTTGGTTTTATATATTTTTTTAAAAATTCTTTTCCTGTTCTAGTAGCTTGACAGCCCAAAGTACTTGGCCAAATGATTTTTCCCCACTGGCTGCTTGCTTTGCTTAAATGCCTGATCATTTACACGAAATTCAATGTAATAGGTTTTAAATTTTAAATGTTTGTTCTTTAAATTGTTTTGATTTTACCTATGTCAGATTGTCTTCTTTAGATGGTTCACCAGGAGTTCAGCTGAATATTTTAAATGTGATTATTATTTTCCCAGTCCCAGCACGTTTTCTAAGTGGTTGAGTAGATATTTAAATGAACTTTTATTTGGGGCGTTTATTTTTCTATCTGAAATAAAAGTATTTGGGAAATCAAAGGATCAAAGGATTTTCCAAAATTTCCTCTCTTAACTTTGTTTACACATATTTACAAATCAGGGTAATTTTTTTCCATTATTTTTTAAAACTATTTTTTGATATGTTCCATTATGAAAAAATCTAAGCAGCTCTTCTGTATACTATGTCTGAGATTAAAAAAAACCTTTACGCTCTTTGATTTTTCTTCTCTCTGCTTGCTTTGTTTGAACATCTGTCTAGTTGGATAAAATTTATTACTTTTCATATGAGTTTTAATTCGATTATTCATTTTACTTTTTTGCACTCTTCCTCTATATGTTTGATATAAAAAATGGTTCATCAATAGTTTGATCGAGTTATTGTAATTTGGTTATTGTGCTTCCAAGTTCCTCTTAGCTTCCAAATTTTCCATAATTATATCTTTCAAATTTGTTTACATTGTCTTATAAATCTGTTTACCATTTTTTCTTTTTTTTTTCCTTTTTTCATATGTTTAACTATTGAAAACCAAAATCTAACCACCTCTCCTGTCCACTATGTTTGAAAATCTCATAGCATCTCATCTTTGATTTTTCCACTATCTGCTTGCTTTGTTTGAGTCTTGGTCCAGTTAGTTTTTTTTTTCTTTTTTTATTTTACTATTTGGATTAGAGTTTTTTTTTAATTATTGTTTTTATTCTATTCACTTCTCCTTTGTATGCTTGATATGTTTAATTTGTTGATCAGTAGTTTGACCAATTTATGTTTTTTTACTTAATTTTTTTAACAATTCAGTTGATAATATATTTTGTTCTTTGGATCTGTTCCAGTAGGAAAGAAATCTAAGCAGATCTCAGAACTTTGGCCACATGCAATAAGCAGGATAATCTTATGTATTGGGAAGGAGACACTATGTAAAACTTCATTTTTTTTTCTTTATGGCTCTAGTAGATCAGTGATGTGTATAGGTTAGCAAATACAATATCCGGACCAATCATGGTATTGTATTTTTTTTCTTGATGGTCCAGATTTAAACTTTGTAAAACTAAATGGTGTGTCATGGGGGTGAAGCATGTGAGTATGGCAGCAAGTGTGAAGGTAATTAACTTCTGAAGTTGTCTATGTGATTTGTAATTTTTCTCCAAAGCTTTGTAATAGGCAATTTTATAAGATCTAACACTGGGTATCTGTGTAGTTCAACAGAAAAAATTCTGAACTCAGACAGGCAGATTTGCTGTTTGCTCCACACGGCGGGCTGTTGGCAAAATCCCGGTGAGACTAAGATTAAAATATATTATTTTTCCCTGATAATTATGTACCCTTCCATGTTTGTCTGCTATGAAATTGTGCATCACTATATTATAAATCACACTTTTGAAGCTTGTAGTTGGAAAGTTTGTAGTGCGTAGTTCAGACTCTAAAATATTCTGATAAATTGGTTAAAATCTTCAACTTGTTTACATAGTAAGAGAACCTTAATCAGTAACGTGTTTAACAGGTACAAAGTTAGCTGAATTTAGTCAATTAAAATGTTAAAAAACATTTGCTCAAATTTCGACAACATTAGATTTGAATTTGATAATGCTGTGTGAAATTTCTTAAAAATTGTGTAATAAGATACTTAAACATAGTTAGAAATGTTTAAAAAATATTACTTCAAAATACTTAAAATTTTCAAATAATTTGGTTAAACATTCTTACAAAAGTTTTAATTAGTCATGTAAAGATTTCTGCAACATTTCTAATATGCCAGTAAACAGTTCTAAAAATTTTCTGATAAGATAGTTAAACTCCTAAGAATTACTAACTTATTGAGTTAAAATTTCATAGAAAAATGTAATAAACTAGGTAAACATTCATACTTGTCTCTAATAATTTAGTAAAAATTTTTCAAAATTTGGTATTATCTATGTTATAACTTCTAATATGCCAATTAAATATTTCTAAATATTCTATTAAATTAGTTAAAGATCCAAGCAACTGACAATAAGTTAGTCAGACTCCTAATAACTCTCTAATGAGCCAGTTAATGTTTATAAATACATAGTAACTATTTAGTTCAAAATTCATACAAAAGTGTAATTGTCCATTTTAAAGATTCTTACGCATTTTTGATTAGTTAGTATAAATTTAATAAGATTATATAATAACTTACTTAAAATTCTTATAACTTTTTTAATCATTGTTCTAAACATCCGTAATCAGCGAGTTACATGACAATATTGAATTATTAGTTATTATTATTAGTTGAATTAAATCAAGTGGTAAAAAGCAACGTAAAATACAATGCGTACATATTAGAATCATTAATGTATGCAGAAAATTATCAAATTTAGTAGATAGTACCTGGAGATGAGAAATAAGACACAGACTGCCTTCGAAGTAGCACTATAATAATACAGCGTCTTAGTCAAATTTCTTGCAAATTATAAAACAAATTCTAGAATACATAACTGACTTAATACAAACAAATTATGAGATACAATGTACTAACCTGGGGTTTGTCCTCCTAAGTTGGAAATGGTTGAGGTATTTTTATTCATTGTAGATTCCAACTGTGTCATAGAGGGCAAGTAACAGCTTGTGTTTTTGTTCAGGACATGTTTCCCAGATTTTAACCTCTACATATTAGTAATTTCTCTCAACACTGGTCTTCTTGGTGAAGTAACATTGTGCACTACAGAAACCAATAAGCAGCAAAAAAATAGAACACATTAATGCCTAGCATCTACATTATTTATTTGTCAATAATTGAGTACACAAACTTGACTTGCAAAAGTAGCTATCATCTTTCTTACAATTTGTTATAAAACTTAGTGGCACTGATGAGTTTTCTTTTTGAACTACTGTAAGTTGTGTTGCTTGACTTAGATGAAGCGCCTCTTCGATTTGCAGGTTTCCTACACAAACACATTCATATGATGGGTTTCCTTGGTCAGTAAGACCATTGACATCAGGTATTATCTTTGAACTTGAAAAATTTTGGTTACCAATAAAGTAGGTAGGTACGTTAGTTTTTTAACCTCCACAAATTATCAGTAGTGTTATCATCTGAACAATGTTTAGATGAAAAACACTACAATAGCTGATAAAAATGGAAGGATAATGAATGGCGAAAGAAGAAAGTGAGAGGAAATATGTACCCGTTTCAATAGGTTGATTGTTATGGTCATGGACAGTATGTGCAGTCCCTCTAGTCCGCCTTCTTTTGGACTGGGGATGTTTATCATCTGCATTTTTGTATGAATCTCCACCTGATTGTTCTTGAATGGCTGGGTGTGTGTTAGGAATATGTATGATATTAGATTTTGATTTTCTTCTTGTATATGGCAGAGAAATCTGCTTCAGGAATTAGGACTATAATTTTTTTAAATAGGCAGTAGGAAGTGCTAGTGGGAAAATTGCATGGCTCCAAGTCTGCACGGAATGCGAAGTGTAAGCTGTGTTACTTACCCCTCCAGTAAAGAAAGCATCCTAGTATTATTACCCCTTACTTGAGTTTATAGGTCTGCCGAACTGTGCAACTCTTGGCCAGAGAAAAAAGGAAAAAAAGATCTGCCTTCTGGCAATAATGATTAGACTGCTGGGATGGGAAGTGTTAAATTGGCCCGCGTGTGGTCCATTTGAAGATATTATTATTATTATTATTAAATCAAAAAGCCTTTTTAGTTTTCAAAGGGTGGCTGCCAGAAAGAAATTGCAGCAGTTGCTGTGATTTTCTTGGTTTGTGTGGAAACTGGAAATCTTTTATATAGGAAGTCGAAAATGCTAAATGTTTAAGCAAAGAGGTAATAAATGCGATTGGATGTAGTACATTCATATCCTTCACATAATCATGTAGTTACATATTATTATATATATCTTTTAATCTTAACTTGTTTAGTTACATATTATTATATATATCTTTTAATCTGAACTTGGTAATTGAATGTATTTAACAGTTTATATATATATATATATATATTCATTTATAAGTCTTGAAGTTAATAAATTATTTTACATTAGTAAATACATTTATGCATATTTTATTTATTATTTTAAATTTAATCTTTAAATATTTATTTTATATATTAAATATATTATAATTTATATATTAGTTTGTAGATCTTAAAGCTAGCAGATTGTATATAGTTCTTTGTAAGTATGTTAAATCATATATTATTTATTCATTTAAATTACTCTTAGAACTTATCAAAACTAAAAGCATATTAACCTTTATTTATTAATGTTTTATCTTTTATATTTTTATATTAGGGCTTGGCTCTTAGAATCTTCTCTTGAATTATTAGTTCATCAGTCGAAGTTGAAGTTGAAGTTGTTCTAGTAATTGTAACTGGTTCGTCTTAAATTTATCTTTAATTATTAGATTAATCTGATTAATTAAGAAGAAGTATTAATATTAATAAGAAATGATCATTAAGTTTTCTACTTAATAATTCAGTTTGAATTAACATTGATAACTTAACGTGGCCATACTTCATGTTACATAGTTCACTGAGTTCCATCTGAGTAGGAATGTAGTACTATTAGTCAGTTTTCTATATTCATTCAAATTGTAAGTTTAGTCTATATTAATAATTGCTCAGTTGGCCTTGCCAACTCTGTTAAGATCTTCAAAGTTAAAGACTACTAAGTTTCAGTGAGGGCTAATAGTTACAATGATTATACATTTTAATTAGCAACACAATAGTAGCAGCCAAACTGATTATACATAATTTGAGTGAATTTCGATACAGTGGATTTGGATAGCAACGATAGTAGTAGCAAAAGTAGTTTATCGTCTATGAAAACCACCGCAAAACCCAAACTGTTGGATTTCAGTCATGGAACCAAAACAGTGCGGCAAAAGTCTAGTATTATTTAAAACAAACACCAGTAGATTCAAGGTTTTGTATCTCCCTTTTGTCTTCAGTCCTTCTCTTTCTTTATCACTCTTCGTACCTTGTTGCTGCTCTGTGCAATAGAGCTAGGTTTGCCGCCATCGACACTGTTGTCGATGTCGTCACTAGCCAGCCTCTTGACTGGCGTATTTGCTAGTGAGGTAACCTCATCACAGATAAGTCCTTATCTGTCAGTCTTTCCGTGTCGATGAACTCGTCCTCATCATCCATACTCTCTCCTGCGGACTTCTTTCCCCTCTTAATTAGTTCTACATCTTCATAAATCTGCCTAACGACATAAACTGGGTCGCCACCTTCGTAATTTTTTCTGCACATTTAGTAAGTAGTAAATGTCGTAAAGGTCGTCTGGAAAGCACTGCTTCATGATTCCCTTGCCCTTGAATAGTGGATCTCCGTCCCTTTTTGCTGTATTCTGGTAGGAAAAAAGGGGGTGTTAGTTATTTCTAGTCTAGATGATACAGCAATTGATAGCATAGTAAGTTACTCACAAGCTCTAGACATTTAGTTATGTCGTCTACAGTCTCTCCAATTAGTTCTTTGCAACATTTGTCCCACAGTAGGAACTCTAGCGATTGTGTACCGTCACAAACTTCAATTAAAAGCCGGAACCTGTTTTCTTTGTCAACGGGACCACATTTGCCACAAATATAACCGTTCCCGGACCTCGCGATTTTCCGGACCTCGCGATTTTCCTAAAGCATTTTACACAGCTGGGGAAGCACCAACGTGGTCTTCCTTGACTGTTGAAATCGTACCAATCACCCACACCCACTGCTCCTGTTAAAAAAACATAAAATTACATAAAACCAAAGTCTATTAGGCTTTTGCACCGTGTATTTGAAAAGGCAGATTTTTTAGGCTTAGCTTGAACTACCGTCAATATTTTTGGCACATCTTCTGGTTTATTCATATTGTCAATAATGCTCGCTATTTTCTCTTTCACTGTTTTTTGAGAAATAGTTGAGGCTTGGAGATCGGAATGAAATGTCATGTTCCCCTTTAGGTAGACTGTAGAGTAGGTAGAAATGTTAGTTTTTTTATGTCCGAGTTTGGGCTATTACGAAAAAAGTTGATGCATAGGTAAATAAAACTTTGCCAAGAATTCTGCTATTTCGCCCAGTTCTGTGTTGGCTACAATTTTTGTGGAGTAGAATGTATTAGATACTCCAACGCCTACCAAAGGAGACAAAACAAAATGTTATATTTTTTTTCCTGTCCAAAATGAGAACATCTGTTGCAGAATTGAATGCCAACCTTTGAAATTGTTATTGTGACACAACTGTAAGATAACCACCAATGGCTGGCACTTTCCTGCATTTTCTATTTGGTTTTGCATTTCTAGAGCATAGTTCTCCCATAGAGTGCACGATATACGGTTTTCGCTGTCAATGGTTTTTCTTGTTTAGAAAACTAGTAGGCAGCTTATAAAGTTTCTGTTTTGAGTGTACTATACTGTAAGTCATGCAACTGCATCTCCATGCCTCGGGCACCACTCTTTGTGGTGTACAATCTTGGTCTCTAATTGTTCTCTCCAACCACACAGCTGATTACATCTGAAATTTTATTTTTGCGTATAAGTTAGCATTGCTGTTTTAGCTGTTAATCGTTATATTAGAACCAAAAATAAAAAAATAAAAAAAGAAAGGAAACAGTGTCATAGTGTTTAAGACAAAACAAATAGGGGAGTTTTTTCAGAACGCTTAGCGTCTTGGATCTCATGAAAGGGCTTTAGCTGGTAGATTGCTGTGGGAAACCTGGAATCAGTGGTTCTCCCAACATAAGTCCTCTCCGAGAAGTAAAGCCGGTATATGCGCCCGGTTGTTGGGTACATCTCGCTGTTTTCCTGAACTGAAAGGTTTTTGATTACGTAGATCTCGCTCTCCTCTACTTGACTGTTGAATTTTGCAACGCTTTTTCCTCTTATGGTTGCTTGAATCCTGTCGCCCTATTTTTGTAAGAACGCACGAGTAAAATAATATGGTTAAGAAATAACAATGGTGCTATTGGGTACACGGAAACAAAAGTTTTAGCTAACGCATATATTGTTTTATCTATCAAGAGGAACTCTAGGCTGGCTCCCATCCTGACGCCGTCTGGAATGCTCCATTTCCTCCTGCAACGGAGCTTTAGATGCCAGTCAAACCTATTCCGGTTGATGTCTTTTAGCATTGTGAAAGCAAGAGGCATTTTTTTTAGGCAACTCACTCTATTTCTGGTCGTTATTCTTTAATTTGACTGTTGGGTGGGAAAATTAGTGGAGAGCTTCAAATGGTGCGTCTGGTTTAAATAGCCAGCTCGTTGGTTTTTTTCCATATTAAAAATTGCAAGCATGGTTTTGAACAGCTGTGTCTTGAGCCTCTAAATCTGATCTCTAATAAGTAAAATTGAATTCCTACATATGTAACTAATGCACCATTGCTGTAATGAAGACAAAAATAGCTGAAAAAAAGATAAAAATTGGGAGTTACAATTTGAATGACTGCATTGTTCGGGCTTTGAAGCTGCTGCTGTAATTAATGCAATGTGGCTGGATTGAACATATCTGGGACACAAATTCAAAATCTCCCAACAATCTTCCCGCCTAACTGTAACTTTTTCGTTTGAATTGCAAATTGTGGACTAGAGGTCTATTTTCAAATTCGGACTTCAATGCTTCCAACAATCTTCCCGCCTAATTTGTTGACTGGATGTGTGTTTTCAGATTCAGATTCAATAAAATAAAAAAAATATGATAAACCAAAGCTTTTTTTCTTGGGCAGCCGAGTTTTGGCGGGAAACAGGTGGTTGGGCCCACCGAAACTCGGCTGCTTTAGTAGTTAGTATAGACTTGAAAAATATAAAGGTTTTGTTCACAATTTTTAAAATTAAGGTACATGATGGTTTTTTTGAAAAATTAAGTGTTTCAACTATTTTTATACACAACAATCACAATTCACTAAAACACTGAGTCACATCAAAACTCGCCAAAACATTAAGTCACACAAAAACAACTTGCCAAAATACCGACTTACATCAAAACAACTCATCAAAACACCGAGTCACAACAAAAATAATTTGTCAAAACACCGAGTCACAATAAAAATAACTCATGAAAACACCGAGTTACAATAAAAACAATTCGCAACAAAACAACTCGCCAAAACACCGAGTCACAATAAAAACAACTCGTCAAAATATCGAGTCACAACAAAAACAATTCGTCAAAACAAATCAAACACAACTCCAACACACCGAATCACAACAAAAAAAATGCGTCAAAACACCGAGTCAAATCTAATACAATCCTAAAACACTAAGTCACAATAAAAACAACTAGCCAAAAAAATCAAACACAACTCCAAAACATAGAGTCACAATAAAAAACTCACCAAAACACCGAATCACAATAGTACAACAACTCGGCAGAACAACTGAGTCATAACAAACACAACCACTTGCCGGAACACCGAATGACAACAACACGATAACTCAGTGGAACAATCGAATTACAACAACACAACGAAGTTGTTTTGATGTAAATCAAATTAGTTTTTTTCAATTGAAACACTAATTTGGCGGGTTGTTGATTGAAACATTAATCTGGTCCAGAAAAATCAAATTTGAAACACTAATTCAACATAACAACACAATCTCATCTAGAACAATCAAATTATTATTTCTGAGTTGAAACACAATCCAATTCAACATAATCTAGAACAAAACGATCAAACAAAATTAAGTTTCAATCAGATTCAATACAATTATTACACAAAATGAAGTTATATGAAACAAAAAGACTAAACAAAATTAAAGAAAAAAAACCCTAATTTGAAACACTTATTTGAAAGAAAATCTCATCGGGAACCAATTGATGCAGATGATGAAATGAGTAGGAGGCAGCTGCAATGATGACAGAAAGGGAAGGAAGTGGCGGTGACAGCGATGATGAAAGGAGGCAGTTTCTTGGCGGTGGCTGCGATGATCGACTGTAATCTCAGAAAGAGAGGGAGAGAGACTGAGAGATGGGAGACGGCGACAATGATGACTGAAGGATGACGAAGCGGCAGTGGCAACGACGACGAAACAAGGAGACGAATGATCAGCAGACGCGGTGGTGATAGGATGTAATTTTAGAGAGAGAGGGAGAGACGGTGAACGGTCGTTTATTTTTTGGGTTGGGGTGGAGTCACCTGAAATTTCCAAATAAAAAAGCGAGTTCTGGTTATTATAAAATGGTATTAAAAACACCTTAAAATCCTAATTAACCCTTGCTATGTGATGTGTGTCAGGTGAGGTGTCAGTCTGTGATTGGATACCAGGCTTTGTAAGGAACCAGGGCCGGTTTCCATAGCCGTAGTGCATATTAATTTCACACAAATTAAGAGTCTGTTTGGTATTGTTTATAATTGGATTGGTTTATAATATATTTTGAAATTTGAATTATTGGGACATGTTGTTTAATTTGATTGGTTAAATTTTATTAAAAAGTGAAAATTTGTTATTTGATGTGATGGGTGTATGAGGTGTTAATAGTAGAATTCACCATGTATCCTAAAAATTCAAAATTAAAAATGTATTATAAATCAATACATTTATAATACAAAACAAACGGACCGTAAAAAAAAACAATTTTTAATTACTAATATACCTAGCCATGATTATCGACCAAGTGCTCCAGTGGTTAGGTATTCACGTTCCAGGGCCGAGATCCTGGGTTCGAATCCCATCCCCCACCCCTATTATCCCTCCCCTCCCCTAGTCCCCCTTGTATAAAAAAAATGATAATTTATTTATTTTATTTGAGTTTAAGATGAGATGCACTCTTTGCGGAGGATGAACATTAGAAATTAAATAAATTTTTGTTGGTAATCTTTTTTTTTGGAACCGTAATAACATTATGTGCATGTTTGAAACTCCTTATGGCATGTTTTAAGCCCAAATTATAATTCCCTTGGGAGATACATTAGCGTATTAGGACCACCTATCAATATGCTACGTCAAGTGATAAGGATGGTTAATCTTGTCACATTGTCCATAATACCCCCTGCCCTCTATCTTACCTGATAAGGCATCAACGATAAGCTTCTCTCTTTCACTTCCTCGAACTACATCATTACACAACCCTAAAAGAAAAATCTCACTACAGTGACCAGGAAGCGCATCCTTATTCCATCAATAAGCAACCAACCAAGTTCCAATTTGCAAAACCTAATAGACGTCCAAATCATTCCCCCACTTTTCTTTCTCTTCTTCTCATTAGTTACATATCAGATTCAGCTTCCACCTATGGCTTTTCCTCAACGACGCTAGTCCCCACGTCGGCTAGATAAACTAGCTACTACAATCAGAGGAGGCCCATCAACCCTTGAGCGAGAAGTGGGACGTGAAGCTAAGGGGGTGTTTTGCATGGTCCTCTACGATGAGATCACATATGGCCTAAAACCAGGAAATGCCCTCAACAAGGATGGCTTCAATCTTATTACTGTCGGAAATACACTGAAAAGCAACTAAAACATTTCTAGGATCAGCAGTTGATAGCCTATGGCCATTATCAAGATCTGAAAAACCAGCAAAATGAAATCAACTACAACGAGGAGAAAATGATGTTCTCTGCCTTATAGGAGTGGCGGCGGCGTGGAATCGAGGTAATATATTTCTCATGCCTCTTTTATTTTTACCTTCAATCTGCACAGCTTTTTTCCCTTTTGAAATGCATATACTCATCGATATTCAGAGGTTATGTTACGACCCGAATTTTCCTAAATTATTTTCTACTACACACTCGATCAAAGTCAAAATTATTGTGTCAAAGACTATGCCATAAATGTGCCAAATAGGGTAAGATAATTGTTGGAGGGTTGTATGAAAATTATTAGAATTTTTAGACCAACTTATAAGATTTAAAAGAGTTGGGGGACTTTGTGTGCAAATTTCCCTTTATTACCAAGAAAGTCTTGCATTTTTGGGTCAAACACACACAACACACACAAACACACGCTGGGTTCAGCCGAACAAGGAGAAAATAAGGGAAAAAGTTGAAAAAGAAAAAGAAAAGGAAGGAAAGGGTGAAGGTTTTTGCACTTGATTGACCTTGTCAAGTATATGAGCTCTTGCTTTTTTTCTTCCACACATCAAAGAGTTAAGTCAAGTGGCGATTTTTAGGGTTTATGCATTTGGTATTAAATGTTAATTTTATAGCTTATTTTTATGGATTGAGGCTTGATAAATTGTTCTATATGTTATAGGAAGGATGAGTTTTAAGTTAACAACTTCAATTGTAAATTATTATGAGATTGCCATGAATCCTAGAATATGAAATTTGAGGATTTTTGGATTGTAGTTGGTGAATGTAATTTATGGTGAAGTGATGATGAAAAATGAACAAATAATGAGTTGAAAATTTTATCTAGTGGATTTCTTTTTAAATATGCATGGATGTTGATGTTGGAGATTATGGTGTAATATGTTTGAGAAGTGATGTAAGAATAAAAGATATACTTAACAATGGGTAGTAGTGGCATGTTAAAAATAAGTTGGAAATGATTATTTGGGAATTTTCGTGTTATGACACTTTCGAAGGAACTATGGCGGTACTTTAAGTAAATAGACATTCTCATTGTTTCAGGTGGTGACGCGGAGATTGGGAAAGCCTATCATCCACACTAGATTGTAGCTATAATTCTGTGAGTGGAAAAATGATTTTTTCCAAGTTTTGCATGCTTTAACTATTATAGTATTTGATGAAATATTTCATTAATTCTATAGATTCTCAATTTCAGGAAAATTATGTTATTATAATTATCATGTTATGTGAAATGTTTTACATTATGAGAATAAAGATTTGGAAAAGAATTTATATTATTAGGTTATGAAATGTTTGTGAAAGTATATTATAAGAATTATTTTCAAAATCACCAAAATACATGTGTGATCATTACCCGCTCTGCATCGCGTGATTCGTTCCACGGTGTATTGACCAGTTCAGTGATTACCCGCTCTGCATTGTGTGATTTGTTCCACGGTGCATGACCAGTTATATATAGGTCTTTGGGACCCATCGTCATACACACATAGGCTTTGGGCCGTGTATGGTGGTGTTTACCTTTGGGGCTTGCTCTGTGCGCGTATGACCAGTTATCCAGTTATTCAGTTATTAGTATCACTCAGTTCTAAGTAGTATGCCTTGTACATCGAGATCACTATGTACATGTGTGTTATTGCTTAGCGGTACTTCTGGTGCGAATTTTCCAATTATAAGAAATTATCTAAGTTCTAGCTTTTATAACTCAGTTTACAGTATATTGAGAAATTATATGATCCAGTTCGAGTTCTCAGATTCTATTCATAGTATTCTCAGCATTTTCATGATTCAATATTTCATTTGCCAGTTAACTAGATGGTTTCCAACAAATTCAGTTATGTTATGTATTACAAAGCCTAGCAGAATTTTCAGAAATTAAATAATACGGAAAGCTATATATGTATTTTCGAACTTTTTCACTCACTGAGTTACAAGCTCATATATTTTCTAACGTTTTTCTTATCAGGAGGTGACCGAACTTGAGCAGAGTGAAATTTGCCTGTACTATCAGAATTTGCTACCACGTTTAGAATAGTACGGCATAGTGCATTTTGTCATCTCATGAAACATTGACATATTTCATATCTTCATTCTCATGTTAGTTAGAAACATTGAGTATTGCATATGTTTTAAAATTGATTTTGATCGGAAGAGCACACGTGTAAAATTATTTTGCATTTGTTGGAGTTTTATTGGATAGATGCGCTGGGAATTATTATGTTTGGATTTGGTTGTGGATTTTTGAGTTTATCACAGGCTAGATAAGTCCATTTTACAGGGGAGACTCTGTCAAAATTTTTATAAAATCATTTTAGTCCAAAAGTCTGTACAGTTTCAAGAAAAGTCTTAATTTACCTTGGCGGTGGGTCTAAGTCAAACTGGTATTCATCGTCGGCGCAGGATGGCTTGAGACGGGGCATCTCAGGTTATGTGGGCATTTGGAGCGCTTAGTATTTGTTTGCAAGCATTATTGTTTTTTTCGTCAACCTTTTGCCCTTTTCAACCCCTTTTGTGACAAATTGATATGAGGTGTGCGTGTTAGAGTTTCATTTGCTTTTTGTAGCCACCGCTCCAGCCTCCAGCTTTAGGACACATATGTGCCCCATCTTTGGGGTGCAGATTTGTTTGCTCTCTACCTTTACTATTGATTACGTTCATATGAAGATCTGTGTCAGTTGAACAAACATTTTTAGGTAGCATAACGTTAAGTAGCTTTTCCATATAACAATTGCTGTAATAGGGATTTTCTTTATTGGAAGTGTTCTTTGTCTACATAGTTACTTATGTTCGCTGGAATTTTGGATTGTGTATTCTAAAATCATTGATATGTGTAACCTTGTGTTTGTGTTGGTTGCAACAATGGAGATGGCAACGGATATGAAGCAAATGTTATTTTCTGAACCCATTTGTGTAATATGTACTTTGGTTGTTCTCATTGTGAATTCTTCCCTCATCCTTCTTCTATTTGCTTATCATAAGTAAATTTTACAATAAAGTTCTGTGGGTAAAAAAGTTTATGAAATGTGTAATAATACTTGCTTCAAAGCAAATTACCTTCATTATCATCTTCCTCAGCCTCAACCTTCATTATCATCTTTCTCAGCCTCAACAATTTTCTTTCACCTTCATTAATGATTTGTCTTAAATTCTCACATCCATCCATCCATCTAGTCACATTATCTCTTGGCATATATGCTCCATTTATTGCACACATGTTTCTTATGCTAACAGTACATGTATTGAGTGGCCAGCCTATTTCACCTGCTACTTTCGTGCTTTTTGCAGAGGAAGCCAGCCACCAGGGAATTCAAAGAAAAGCCATAGCCCTTGTTAGCCATCTA
>CAVNYN010202229.1:0-10165 GCA_963692815.1 Nyctanthes arbor-tristis
ATTTATTTTCTATAAAAGGTTATTCTTCTGCAAAGCTATAGGGAAAGAAATGCCAGTTCATAATTCATTTATGATTCAAACTATTTTTTTCCCATTTATCAAAATCAAGTATATATTCCATAATTGAGCAATGAAGATTCTAATACCGGGGCAATTGCTTAGTTCTTTTTTGGGAAAAAGTTATCAGACAAAAATACCCTTGAATATTAGTTTCTAAACATTAGTTGACATATTTTGAGAGTTAATTTTAATCGCAGGGATGTTCTTCGCAAGAAAAGTTCATTTTGAGAGTAACCAATATCAAAAATTGATAGATATGGATGTTTTGCACAAAACCAATCAAAGGTAAGGACGTTTAGTGTCAATTAGCCTATAAATGCGTACAGATATAAGTCATACTTAAGTACAACATAAAGAAATTTACAACAAGTGGAACAAACCCCTATGCGGAAAGAATCAAACATTGGACTTCTAGATTTCAAAACTTCAACCTAACCCCCTAAGTAAACGGGTTAGGCCTCATTGGTATCAAATCTATAGTACAAAATTTTTTATTTTATTTTTATTTTTTAAAGATATTGAGTGGGTGACATGAAGAATGTTTGAACATTCCGATCTCAAAGAATTAAGCCTGACCAAAAGCTCCATAGTTTTAGGCTTTCTAGTAAAGGCAAAGCTATGGTGCAAAAAAATAAAGGGATCGATTTTGTTGCATTAGTGGGATTTACTATTGTTTCAACAACAAATCTATATTTCTTTCCTTTTTGCCTTGGGAAAACCAAAAATCTACCATGTAAGCCTAAAAATGCAAAAGAGAGGTGACAATGATGAGCATTCTCGTTGTCCAATTGTCTCCTTAGATTACAAATCTAAAGATTAGGAATTTGGTGGGCAAGAAATCCCGGAGTGCTGCCCTCCACTTACAATCACTGCCACAAACCTATTCATGACCAGTTACTGGACACATCTCTCATTTATATCTGTTTAATCAATATATATATATATATAGATAATTTAATGATCATCTTCAGTGTAATCTATACATATATAAATAGAGCGAGAAAATTTGTTAATAAAAATTTTGTGCTACAACCAAAGAGGGCTGATCTCCTCCCAAGCAGAGAAAAGATATAAATCTCACAACTAATGTGACGTTGACATGTCAATACTACATTAACTCAAATAAAGGATAAATTAATGATATGACATTATTATGTAGCACTAGCACTGGGCTCGGCCCCTAATGGACAGGAGATCATTTATCCACAAAATCCAAATTTGTATGTCTTTCAGATAATAATAATGGAAAATTCTATAAAACCCTTAAGAGTAGAAAGGGACTGTACCTCGTTAATCTAAGTTTATTGCGGTTAATTAATCCGAATATTGTGGAAATTGTCTGGTGACACGCATAATCTTGTCTATAATATACTCTCATTCAAGTGTTAGATCTTTGGGGGAGATTTTTTCAAAAAGATAAATCTCTCCTTATAAACTATATATTTGACGGTGTTATCATAGTGCTTTTATAGAAAGTTCCAAAATTTTACAAGATTATTCATTTCTTTACCTTTCTTTTTATCTTTTTGCTGCTAGTTTTGTAAGGGAAAATTGCATATATTTTAGCATTCTCTATGGTGAAGATGATTTGCTTGGATTCAACATGATCATAGCCGATGAACTCCATGTTGATCCGAGTTTGCAAATAAATTTTACTTGTTTCCTGCTCTCAATGGACAAATGGATAATACGACTAAGCAGTGAGACTAATAGATAATATGACTAAGCAGTGAGACTCGAGAGAGTACCAAGTGTAAGAGTTGAGTAGTCCTTAACTAGGTAACCAGAAAAAGAATTATATCTCTAATTAGTTAACTAAACATTTTTTTTCCATCAATTTCTTGTGTTCTTTGTAGACGATTACATTTTGATGGATAACAAATAGAACATTTTATGGGTATCTTTATCAAAGATGTCCACACTGTGATTCTTCAAAGATTCTTTCATACTGGAGTATCATACGTGAGCATTCATACAATTAGTAATTAAGAGGGTAATATTGCAGGAATTTTCAAGTGCTCATAGTGGACAATTTTCATAATACACACTTCCAATGAAATATTATTATGTGTCCCATTAATGAAAAAATAGTTACAATATTGAACACTTGACATTGTTGGGTTTGTTGTAAAAAATAATCAAAAGTTAAAAAGGAAAAGGAAAGGGAAAGAAGAAGAATTCTAGGAGGAAAAAGAATCCAAATTACAGAAGGATTGTCTTGTCTTATAAGGAAACGAAGCCTATAAATAGAGATGTTTTCTTCTTCTTTAATACACAAGTGGTACAAGCGAGTTGAGGGAAAAGTTAGTGAGTCTAGCACTTTGAGAGTTTTCTTGTAACTCTTCGTGGTTTGTTCGAAAGGTAGAAAATTAGATGTGGTAAAACTCGGGGTGATTTTCTCGGTGTCACTTGGGCGAGTCAGAGAGTCTTGTGAAGAAAAATAGTAGCCTAGCGTCTTGGGATTTCTTTAATTCTTCGCGGGTTAGGCAAAGGGTAGAAATTGGTAGATGCGGTAAAACTTGGTATATTTTTCTTGTTGTACTTGGGGGATGAGTTTTGGCGAGTGAAAATTCTGTATAGTTGTAGCGACTTTAATCATATAGTGGAAAGCTTTGACAGTCCGTTAAATTCGTCTTTGTCTTTTATTTTTCCTGGTCTCAAATAAATTCCTTGAACAACGGTCCTGTGGGCGTAATCGGGGAATCTACATTAATTCCCAACAGTGGTATCAGAGCGTCAGGTTTCGTGCGAGGTGGAGCAGAGGAAAAATATGACATACGATGTTGTGAGAATCAAGTTTGACCTGTTGTTATAACATGTTTGGAATTTATTAATTTTGACTGGGCAATTTAAAGCTTTCAAAGGAAAACCTTCTCCTTATTCTAACAAAGTTGCTGGAATCAGTATGAGCAATAGTGATTGAGAAGATTTATATTTGAATACTGGAACCAGGATGTGTCTCCATCTAGCCAGAAATGTTCTTGTAAATATTCATAGAATATTTGCTGTGAAGGAACTATGGCGTCAATTTGGAGATGTGGATCCGGCAAGGGATTCTTCAAATTTGTTGCACCTGGAAAAATTGTTTAGTTATTTGCGAGTTGGTGCAGATACAAAAATTCTCAATGAGATTGTCTGGGGACTGGTGGTTGTTGTAACTTGTTGGTGTTGTAGACTAGCTGACCACGTAAGAAAAATTGTCCAGGTGGAGCAGGTTCGGCTACTGTTCAGATTTGGACAATCCGACTCTCTTGATGTGAGAGCGGTGGAGATGTGCTATAAAGTATGTGGGTACATCATCATGGTGTGTCGCTAGGTGCCATGGTAAAAAATATGTGTTACTTCTAGCGGTTGTATTTACACACAGTATTGGTTGGCGGTGATGCAAGGTGTGTGTTTGTAATAATGTCGATGGCTGATGAGCTTTCTGGAAACCAATGAGAAAGTTGTACCACAAATTTCAGCAAGTTTATTTCGACATTGAGCCGATGAAATGCTTGGAATTGTTGTTAATTCTAAGTGGTTATATATACTCATGTGGTGGAGTATGAGACTATCAAAGTGTGTCAAAAGCTTGCCTGGTAATTTCTCAAGTATTGTATACAAGACTGGAGAAGATGAAAATTTTGGCTTATTTTGGCAAAGTTGAGATTGTTGAGTTTGTTGCCAAAAATAATTAAAAGTTGAAAAGGAAAAGGAAAGGGAAAGAAGAAGAATCCTAGGAGGAAAAGGAATCCAAATTATAGAAGGATTGTCTTGTCTTCTAAGGAAACGAAACCTATAAATAGAGATGTTTTCTTTTTCTTTAATACACAAGTGGTACAAGCGAGTTGAGGGAAAAATTAGTTAGTCTATCACCTTGAGAGTTTTCTTGTAACTCTTCGTGGTTTGTTCGAAGGGTAGAAAATTAGGTGTGGTAAAACTCGGGGTGATTTTCTCAGTGTCACTTGGGTCGGGTCAGAGAGTCTTGTGAAGAAAAATAGTAGCCTAGCGTCTTGGGATTTCTTTAATTCTTCGCTGGTTAGGCAAATGGTAGAAATTGGTAGATGCGATAAAGCTTGGTATATTTTTCTTGTTGTACTTGGGGGATGAGTTTTGGGTAAGTGAAAATTCTGTATGATTGTAGCGACTTTAATCATATAGTGGAAAGTTTTGACAGTCTGTTAAATTCGTCTTCGTCTTTTATTTTTCTATATCTCAATTAAATTCCTTAAATAACAGTCATGTGAGCGTAATCAGAGAATCTACATTAATTCTCAAAAAATATTACATATGTTGACAGTTATAAACATTACTCACTGTGAACATTTGAAATTTCCTCGGTAATACTGGACTAAACATGAATATAAATAAACATGGGCCAATCATATCTAACATGATGAAGAGATCTTCGTACATGACCAACAATCGAGTTTGGCCTTTGTTGGACTAAGAAAATTATATGATTGATTCGGTTTGATTTCACAGTTTTTGTCAAACATTTCTAGTTGTGCACACTTACAGTTGAACTATACTAAATTTTACAAAATACTTGATATAAACATGTGAAAGAAAACTTTCAACCTCTTGATTCGAGCCGACGCATCGTACACCTAAAGTTGCAGTCTCTCTCCAAAAACAGCAAGTGTTGCCATCAAATTAGGCCATATTTTGAGAGGAGATGGATTGGATCATGACTGGCATACATGTTTAGCACTTTAGAGGTCAGCTCTTCTTTTTTCTTCCAACCTTAAAAAGAATGCTTATACTAATTAATTTCCTGTCCATGCTTTAGGAAATTAATTAGTCAATAATCACTTGTTCTTCAGTAATTAAACAAAAGCTGGTTGCATTTAGGCATAATTACACTGTTGTGAGCCACGTGTTTTGTTCATTCCAAGTTGTATGCTAGTTGAAGTTGACATTTTAGTTACCATGTTGACCTGTCACAACGCTATTTATTTATTTACTTTCAAGTAATTACCGAAAATTAGATAGAAGAATAATACTAAAACTTCAGTGGGTTTGATGATGAGTTGTATATATAAGGTAAAAGTTTTTTGGACAATTATATATAGACTTAAAATGACTTGCGATTAACAGATCTTGATTTTGAAAAGAATTTGTACTCTTTAAAAATATTGATCGAGAAGGGATAAAAACCTTTCAAAAAAAGAAAAGGGTTAAAAGAATAAATGGTCATGTGTTGATATGAATCAAATCATAATACAATAGATGAAATAATTTTTTTGGTTGAATTTATTTAGTGACTTCTATATTTTCAATTTTATTTTAATTTTTACGTATAATAATTCGTCTTATTAATTAGTTTTCTTGGCAGATTAAATCCCTGTAAACCCTATTAGTAATAATTAATTATAATTTGAAATAGATGCGAAGTTTTTCTTTTCCAAAAGAAAAAAATAGATACAAAGTTACTAAAAGTGAATCATCATGGAAATTTTTATAGTACATGTGAGTCTCATAAAAATATGTAAATGTAATTTTTTTTAATCTTCTATTTTAAAATATGATGAGATTGCTAATGTATAGGCATAACATTAATTCAACTTGAGTTAGTTTAACCGATTAAAATGTACTCTTTAATAGACAACATATCTTAAGACGTAAAGTACTCCCATGAATCTTTTGTGTGTGTGTCTATATATATATATATAAATGAAAATAAAGAAAGAAAAGGTCTTAACAACTATTCTAATACCGTCAACTTAACACATCGAAGGAAAACCATCAACTTAACACGTCAAAGGAAAAGATTGAGTTGGTCAAACGTTCATCTTTCTTTGACAATATATATAAATAAAATGTGCTTCTCAATTTGTAACGAAAGGATCAACAACTAAAAACCTTTTAACAATAAGTACCACAATGAATTGAAAAAAAAATATAATACCATAATCAATTTTTTAATGACGACAAGAAATAGACAGTGATACAATGGATAAAATCCCCGTGAAAATATAACTCCTCATTCTATGTGTCAAGAACAAGAGAAATGGAGATAATATAATTCCTTCTGAATTGAATGGAATGAAAAAACAAATTTTGGAGAAATCATTTTTCAATTTTATTTTCTTTTCTTTTCCATTCACATTTTCCCATTTCCTTTTCCCTCGTACTCATACATTGGCAAAAGGATTTTCTAGTTGTCACGTGGAGGAATAGCGATTAGGAAAGAGAGTTGAAATCCCAATGAAAGTGTGACCAACAATATGGCTTAGTTGTGCATTGAATTAAATAAAAAAAATTATTGTAATAATACTTAAATAATAGGGTTTATTTTTCCCATACACCCCTATATTTCCAACTAATTTTGTTTCATCATTTCCACGTTTAACTTAATGATTGGAGCCCTTTTGTAGTGGATATATACTTTTAATTTTTTGATTAGTACTAAAATAATTGCTTAATTAAGGAGAGATTCCATTAATCCAACCACCCCGACCCCATCATCTTGTTTTTATTAAGACTTAAAAAAAATAAGGGTTCCTTAATTATATATTAATCTTATATATATGTTTTTTGTTTGTTTTGAAGTGATTTTTTTTTAGAAGTACAATTACCGGATACTATAAGAAATCAATAATACAATTCCTATACAGGGGAGTACAAACTACATATAAAATGTAGACAAACCCCCACATGGGGGGCATTGAACCTGAAATTTCTAAGTCCCAGGGCCTCAACTTTAACCTCCTAATCAAATGGGCTAAGACATCATTAACTTTTGTTTTGAAGTGATTAATCATCCATGATTCACATCATCCTTAACTACCTTAACTAGTTAACTAGTTAATAACTTGAATACATTAGATATTCGATTAATTGGTCTTATAATTATTCTTCAGAAAGAACAAAATTATAAATACCTTATCTATTTTTGAATTATTATGTATATATTAACACTAGTAAAGCACTCGTGTGATGCATATATAGAAAAATGTGTAAAATATAACCATTGCAAAATTAAAGTAAAAATGAGCAACATTTGTACACCGGTCGAAAGTACAAAAGCAATACATGCAACGCTAAATATGATTTCAATAAGAATATTCAATAGTGAATTCTAAATTACGTAATATTTAACTGTAACCGGTAAATGTATATAGACATAGTATCTAAAACCTAAAACTATATTAAATAATTAAACCTATATCAAATTAAATAACGAAATGTTTTGACTATTAGAACAATTGAAAAGAGAATCATCTTGCTCAATCATTTATAAATCCATTCACTTTTGGCAGACAATTTGTGACATAAGAATAATCATTGTTACTTATTTGTTCAAAAAAGTTGAACTTAAGACTTGATAATGAAAGTCTAAAATAAAATTATACCATTTATAATCTTTAACGGTATCCTCAAACATGAGGTCGAGCTGCTAGCATTGAATAAATTTTTTATTAAATTGATATGTGCAGTATTTTCTAAACTAACTCAATTTGTGTTTGCCGATTAAAATAAATTTTCAAACACTCATTAAAAATCATAGTTGATTCAGTCAACTTCTTCATTGAAATTAAATAGGCTTTACAAAATGCCCAAAAAAAAAACAAAAAAGATGTAGATGGTCACCCCAAAGACCACCCAAAAACAAAAAAATTATCAACGCTTAAAAATTACATTTTTAATTTATATTATAGAGAGTGAAATATCATTTTCAGTAGAAAGCCTTTTAAGTTTCGCTATTAGAACCAAATATATACATGTTTGTAATTTCCATGAAAAGAGAGGCAGGAAAACTATAGTCCTTGCAAAAATAACAATATCAGGTTACAAATCTTTTGCGATAATTGGAGATTTGGAAGTCGGTAAACATGGAGAAAATTGGATATATGATTTTCTAAAGCTGGGAGGGCAGTAAGCATGGATAAAATTAGGAAAATGATCAAAGGCTGAGTTCACATTTGTCTTATATATAGGAAAACTAAAAATTAAGAAAATGGCAAAAGTCGCATAAGGCAAAAAGCGATTATAAAGACGGTAGATAGAAAAAAACCCACTAAATAATATCAGGAATGCTCTGAAAATTAAAATTATGAATTGTAAAAGAAAAGCGTCGACAAAATGGAAAGATTCTAGAAGCTGTTTAAAAATAACCAAAACAAAATAAAGTTAAAAAAAAAGGAAAAATTTGGGAGGAAAACTTCTTTTGATTTAGTGTAATATAGATGTAAAGTGTCATTTTCAATGTATACTTTAATATATCAAATATACATAATATAATTTTGTTAAGATATCAATATATATGTATACACATATAGCGGAACGAATCATTACTATATTTATTGGATATAATCCCTCTGTCCTATAAAAATACGCCCAGTTGCTTCTTACTCGGTGTTTAAGAAAAGTGATTTAATATGATTGAAAATACAAAATTCACACTAAACAGTCTAATATACCCTTATTAAAAATTAGTTATATTTAATTCATTAATAATTAACTAGTTGTTTGACTAAGGATATATTTGAAAAAACAATTAATTGTTTAATCTCATTTCTGTAAATGGACTATAATATGAGACAAATAAAAATGACAACCGGGCCTACCTTTATGAGACGGAGGGAGTATTATTTACTCAAATAATGGATTAAATAACCAAAAAAAATAGAAAGAGAGAAAAAAAGAGAAACTATCTTACTCAATTTTCATATTCTAAAAACTGTCACCCATCCATTCAATATGAAAAAGTTCCCTTCCCCCTTCCTTTCCTTTTTTTTTTTTTTCCCTAAAGCCAAAAGTTCCCCTTTTTCTTTAATATTTCATACTTGTATCCAAAATATATTTTCATATCTCTGTACCAATTTAAAAGGACAGTGCAATAAATGAGTTTTTAACTTACACCCGTATATGTAAAGACTTCTTCCAATAAGGGAATGTATTTACTACTAAGACAAATTTCTTTGGCCCATACATGTAAAGACTAAAGGTTCTTTAAACAAAAATAAATAAAAATTTGATTATATATTTTTATAAATAAAAGATACCACTTTTATATTCACCTATATATAACCCCTTTTAATAAATTTTCTCATCATAGTTACCAAATACTGACGAGGCTATTATTTTGTTACATTATTATTATTGTTATTATTATTAATTGTTAATTAAATAATTAACATATTATTTAATTTTATTATATTTGCTGAAGTCACTAACATGTCCTGACATGAATAGGTCCTCTGTGTATTGTCATTAGTTTCCAGAAAATCAGTTACTTTTATAATAATAATTTATATTTATATAATTCAACGTATATAGTATTAAAATTAACCGTGCAACAAAATTAACTTAGCATGCCCAACTTGTTTTTCCTTTGGATAAATATATTGACACCACATTTTTTTATAAACACACCATTTTTATTTATATTAATAGTCCATGAACTTTAAGTATTGTTACATATATATCTATATAATTTTTATCTCGTATCTTCTCTACAACATTCAATCAATTAGTATTCCGTGCATCAAATAATAATAATTTTTATACAAGTTTTGTTGTTAGTATACATTCAAATGAGAGAAAAAATATAATTGCAGTTAACTATTCGTTATTTTTTACTTATTTAAAATATTTAATGACTTTTTCCATCAAAATATTTGGATAGAACCTTAATTGAATAAAAGTTATATTAATAAATGATAGGTCGAGAATGAAATTTGATTTAAAAAGTGAGAGACAAAAATTCAATAAATAGTAATATTTAAGGACAAATTATGCAATTAAAAATGTGGTGTGGACCGTGTGGTTATAAAAAAGTGTAGTGTCAATATAATTAGCTATATTTCATCTACTTTCTTATAAAAATATTAAGAATTTGCCACTCTCGTAATTTTAAATTAAAATAAAAGGTGGTTCAATAATTTCCCATTCTCCATCACAAACAAAATAATTAAAAGCAAATGCCATTTTCTTTCCTTTACTTTTCTTTTTCTGATATTAAATTAAATGCCATTAAATTAAATGCCATTTTATTTTCATGTCAATTTATATATTCCTGTCCTCAACTAATTCTAGCTTATTATTTTGATACTGATCACACTCCTTCCGGAAAAACTCTATGACAACTTCCTTACCATTTTACTGGAGCGCTAAT